>WNWU01000063.1:14162243-14178695 GCA_012654045.1 Ptyas mucosa
GAGAGGGAGAGGGAGAGGGAGAGGGAGGGAGGGAGAAAGAGAGAGAGAAAGAGAGAGAGAGAGAATTTCGGAAATAACAATGGGGAAACAAGCAGAGTGGAAAAGCTGTAGGAATATAAGAAATTGCAGTGAATTATCAATTCTGATTGAGGAATAAAAATGCAAATGTAAAAAATGTAAAATAATTATTGCTGGATCTGTCCAAGGATTTACATAGCAGAGTGTTCTGTTCTCAAAGTTGCCAGCCAGATGTCTATGTGAAGGTCATAGCTAGGACAGGAAAATAATAGCATCCTTCCACATAATTAGCTTAGTCCTTAAAAAAACTGGAACAACCTCTTTTATCTTTAGTAGATGAGATTCTAAAATGCAGAGTGCATGTGTTTTAAGCTTGCCACCAAACGGATACATATTACTCCATCACTCATCCTTTGATTCCACAGTGCATGTTCACCAAGCGTTAGTGGACTGTCTTCCATGGAAAAAGAAAAGAAACAACTTCCCACAATGGATAATTAGTCCGCTTACTTCTGAAAGTAAATTAATGAGTTATACTTGTAAGCAAGAGATATAAAAGTAAATTGTAGGAAAATTTTCCCAGGAGTACTTTTGAACTGGAGACCAGAACCTAATTACAGTGAAGCACAAATTGGTTATTGACAGCATTAGAGGGAAAGACAGGCCTAAAGAGGAGAGGGAATAGAGTCCCTCTTTTAAAGTTATACAAATTAGAGTTTACATGAGATTGGATAGAGCAGTGACACTTTGGATTTGAGCATAGACAACAGCAAGTGTTTGACTGGATATAGCACATAATTTACCTAATGAGGCAATGAGGAATAACTATGAGGTAATAAACCAGGACTATGAATCCGATGGGGGGCTTGAAAGAACAATGAGGCCATATTTCATGAACATAGTTTCCTTCGAGAAAGCTATTGTTACGTGTTTACCAAACTGTGCCTGATTCCCAATGTTCATCTCCTAATATCTCCCCCCGCCCTCAGCCTATCAGCATTTTAGGCCTTCTAAACAAAAAAAGTTTTATGGCTGAGCCAGCACTTTAGTTTCCCTGGGAAAATACCTTTGGAGAGGTGATAATTTTCTAATTTTATCCCACCTAACTGAGCTTTATTTTCTTTATTTTCTATGGGAAGATGTACTTGAGTTAAGGGCTTTTTTCTTTTTTTCGAAACCCTTCAAATTCTCTTTTATAATCCACCAATTTCATTTTAGCAGATGGTAACAGCGGGTTGCCTTTAAGCTCAGAAACTTAACAACTTGGATGAAGGACCTCCAGATAAGACTAGGAAATTGATGAAATCTTACTCTGAAAGAAGGTGATAGAAAGCTACTTATATATGGGATGTATCGATGGGATATCTAGGCAACCATTTTATGTGAAGAAAGGGAATTCTCCCTGGTCAAATAGAGTAACAGAATAAAAGGTTGGAAGGGACCTTGGAGATCTTCTAGTTCAACCTGCTGCTCAAACAGAAGACCCTATATCATTTCAGACAAATGGTTATCCAATCTCTGATGGAGCACTCACAAGTCGGTCATCTCCACCTCTATAACTTCCTGGTTTGGTTCTGCAACCCAACAAGACAGACACAGACTTCAGAGGATAATTAGAACTGCCTTCCATTGAGGACCTGTATACTGCATGACTCAAAAAGAGGGCTGTGAAAATATTTACAGAGCCCCTCGCATCCTGGAAATAAATTGTTTCAACTCCTACCCTCAAAACGACGCTATAGAGCACTGCAGACCAAGACAACTAGATACAAGAACATTTTTTCCCCAAATACCATCAGTCTGCTAAACAAATAATTCCCTCAATACTGTCAAACTATTCACATTAAGATGCATTACTATTGTTATTGGTCTTCTCATCATTCCTGTTGCCCATCTCCTCTCACTTGTGACTGCATGACTGTAACTTTGTTGCTTGTATCCTTGCGATTGATATTGATATTGTTTCCTAGCATGATTTGATTGCTTATTGTACCGTATGTGTTGTGTACTGGGTGTTGTGCCTTGTGATTCTTGGTAAGTGTATCTTGTCTTTTTATGTACACTAAAAGATTATGCACCAAAGACAAATTCCTTGTGTTTCCACTCACATTTGGCTAATAAAGAATTCTATTCTATTCTATTCTATTCTATTCTATTCTATTCTATTCTATTCTACGCTATGCTACGCTACGATACTCTATTCCCGTGATGGCGAACCTATGGCACGGGTGCCACAGGTGGCACATGGAGCCGTATTGGTGGGCACGCGAGCTCAGCTCTGGCACACATGCGTGCACCGGCCAGTTGATTTTCATGCCTTCTGGGCCCACCAGAAGTCAGGAAACATGTTGTTTCCAGCCTCCAGAGGGTCTCTAGGGGGGGTGGGGAAGGCCGTGTTTGCCCTCCCCAGGCTCCTAGAAAGGCTCTGGAGCCTGGGGAGAGCGAAAAATGGGCCTACCGAGCCCATCGTGCCAAAAGCAGGGGGAGCATTGGGGGGGGGCGGGGCACATAGAATTATGGATGTGGGCACACGTGTGCGTGACCCCCTCCATGCTCCCCCCGCTTTTGGCATGCAATGGCAAAAAGGTTAGCCATCACTGCTCTATTCTATTCTATTCTATTCTGAAAATAAGTCTGTGATTAATTGCTGTCACTGTCAGGAAATTTCTCCTTAGTTCTAGGTTGGATATCTCTTTTTGATCCATTGCTTTTTGTTTTACCTCCAGGTGCTTTGGAGAATAGGTTGACACCCCCCCTTTTTTTTTTGTGGGAGGCCCTTATATATTGGAACACTGCTATCATGTTACCCCTGGTCCTTCTTTTTATTAAACTAGACAACCCAATTCATGCTACAGTCTTCATATGTTTTAACCTCCAGTCCTCTAATCATCTTTGTTAGTCTTCTGTGCTATTTTGGTAGATTCAGTTCAAATTAAGAAATCAAGTTTAACTGAAAGAAGTCTTCCATTTCAAAAAAACAAAAACAAAACACATTGACCCATTAATTTGATGTCCATATGATCCAGTGGAGTCCATAATTTTCATCTCAAAATATTTATATTTCATAGCATATATTATGGAACAAGACATGCAAAATGTGTTCATATCAAAACAAACACACACATACATACACAAACATAGATACAACAGGGGCATGGTGGTTAAAATATGGTTTAAATTTACTGTACATCAAATTGCATTGTCTTCAGAACATTTGCATAAGTGCATGAAGTACTTATGCGAGGGGAAGTAGCATACTGTATAAAAATAAACCTGGATTTTGCTGCATTTATTTATTACATTGGTTAGAAAGCTTGATGGAACATAGTGATAACACTGACAATATTTGCCGTGATCAGATCACGAGAGTCTGTAGTCAAATTGCTTTTCATGAAATGCATCTCAGGGATGTAGCTTTATGACATGACAGTGCAATATTCCCTTTGTCAGATTGTTGAGTTTGACATTCATAACCTGTACACACCCCCTGGGTCATATAAAGACTATATCTTTGGAAAGCTCTTCATTAGTATGCATTTACACTATATATATATGCTTCAACATCATCCTTCTACCAAGAGAATGAAAAATAAATTATCCTGAAAACTAGACTAAGCAAAAGTGAGCTAGAAATTTACCTCCATTGTTTAAAAAATAAAAGTTAATCTTTTTAGCACAAAAGTGCAGTGGTGGGATTCTACCAGTTCAGACCAGTTCGGGTGAACTGGTAGCTCTTAGGATCAGCTGGGAGTGAACCGGTTCACCTTGACGATCAGATGGGCCCATCCGTGCTATTTTTCTCCCTTTATCTCCTCAGCTGATTCATGCGGCTGAGCTGATTGCCGCGCGAATCAGCTGTGTTACTCCTCTGAAGAAACCCGGAAGTGAAGATTTGTTTAAATTGTGCATGCGTGCACAGTGCATGTTAGGTGCGGGTGCACGCGAAGCGATCACCAAACCGGTTGTTAAGCCGGGAGGATCCCACCACTGATTTCATGACTTTTAACTACTCATTGGTTTCGAAGAGAAAGGCATTGACTGCAAAAGAAATCATCTTCTCCCTCTGCATATTGACATCTCTAGGCAAAAACTTTCTACTGTGTCTACTCCACCCTTTGGACTAGCCCATTATCTACAGCAGCAAACCACTAACATAGGATCCCTAAAACCACAAATCAGTTCTAAAGCAGAATAAACAGGCTCTTTGATCCCAGCAGTGTCTAAATGAAGAATCTCCTTTGTTTAAGCAGCTTGCCAATGTTGATAAAAGAAAACCTCTCTCTCTTTTTTTTAAAAAAAGTTCCCTATGAACAAGACCATTTAAACAGTCTAAATTGCATACCTCAACAAGGCTGGGATTTTTCTGGTTTGCTAGCGATATCTTTTTTTTTTAGTCAATTTTTTTATTTTTTTAAATATACATCAATATTATTACATGGACAGTGTGGCATCTGGATGTCCATATTAATACAGAAATACTATTGATACAAACGATAATTTCTACATTAATCAATCTTACATAGTTCTAATGTTATTATACATATTTATGTCAGCACATAATTCTTCATTCTTCAGTTATTCAATATTGGCTACCCTTCTAATAGTTATAACGTTGTTGTTGAGCATACCAGATAACATAAATCTAATCTTAACCTCTATCTTTCACTCTAAGTATGTATATATAAGAATATGTATAATAATATTCCCCCTATTCCTAATCTCTTATCTATTCCAATTCTTAATACAGTCAATCTTAATTAATAACAAAAAGAATCCTTCCTAACCATCATCTCTCACCCACTTAAAAGCTAAGAAGGCAGGTTAAAAAGAGATATCTGTTTTGATATACCAATGGTAGTGGTTTGCTGGTAGATATCTTTTTTTTTTAATGTCTTCAGTTCATTTACAGATTATACTTTTTCTGTATTTCTTGCTTCAAAATAATAGGGAAGCAAAATAACCATTTTTGTTTTGTGATATTGGGTCCTGCAGTTTCCTGTTTTATGCTATTTATTGTGTCATTACTTCTAAACTTGTTTCTCCTCATAATGAAAGGAGTCTATGGAATGGGGGGGGGTGTCAAAAAGTCATGACAGTGGCTGTAACCCACAGTCAAAGCTACACCCCTCTTCCGCATGAGATGAGATGAGATCAAAAGAGTTGTGCTTTGATCATAAATTTGCAAGTGACATCTTGACGTTTTTCCTCAGTCCTTCACCATAGACAGCCGTGAACCCAGTCATAAACATTTTGTCCCATGTGATCTTATTTCAGTCAACGGTGCTCTCAAATTACTTCTTTTTGATATTGAGGTGACTTATAAGATATGGAAATATGAATCTATTGCATTTAACCCATAACCACAGACCTGCAATCACAATGATCACAACAGTTTTCCAAAATGTTCGGAACACCCCTATTTTTAGAAATGGACCATTCCGGTTGCGAATAGCTTTTGTTTTCCCACCAATGAGAGTGTATGCAGCTTCGCGCTTGTGTCAGTTATTTGGTGTTTTCTGTAGCGGCATTTGAATTTGAGTTTCAGTCATTTTGGCCACAGATCTTTGTTAACATATTTTTCTTTATAATGTCAGGGCCACGTTTTCCACCAAAAAAGAGTGTGATTTGGTGATCCAAACTTCAAAGAAACTGTTCTAAAATGGTATGGAGAAGCAGAGAGTGAGCTGAGTGAAGTAGAATCGGATTGTGATGAAAATTTTGTAATGGATGATGAGGAACCCGCCGCTGCCACCGATTCTGACCTCAACGATGATGAAGCTCCCAATGAAATTGATGACCAGGTACAATCTACATCGTGCAATAATTTATATGGCAAGAACAAATTCAAATGGTCTTCTGCACCTTTTGGAAGCAATAGATCCAGAACAGAATAGTCACAATATTGTTGTACAGTTACCTGGACTATGGGCAGCAGCTAGAAATCACGGAAATTCACCTACTCCCCTAGAGATTTGGAAATTATTATTTTTCTAAAGAAATTATTAGTGCCATCATTCAGTGGACCAACGTAAAAATCAGAGAAAAAAGATTGAAGTTCAAGGATGGAGAAACAAAAAGTGACCTTGTGGATGTGATAGAGATCAATACATTTTTTGGTTTACTGCTCTATACCTCAATTTTTAGATCCAACTATGAAAACATAGAATGTCTTTTTGCTACTGAGGTCATTATGACCTCATATCTGTAATAGCGTAGCCAAAATAGTACATCTGTGGTTAAGGGTTAATTAAGTCATATCAAAGCACAATACTTTAATTACGTCACATTAAAGCAATAACAATAATACATATTCAGTAGTAAAACAAACAATTTAATCTAAGCCCGTGATGGCGAACCTATGGCACGGGTGCCACAGTTGGCACGCGGAGCCATATTGGTGGGCACGCGAGTGTTGCCCTAGCTCAGCTCCAGCGCACCGGCTAATTGATTTTTAGGCCTTCCGGTCCCACTGGAAGTTGGGAAACTGGCTGTTTCCAACCTCCGGGAGGATGGGGAAGGCTGTTTTTGGCCTCCCCAGGCTCCTAGAAAGCTTCTGGAGCTTGGGGAGGGGGGAAAGCTGGCCTACTGGGCCCACTGTGCCATCATGTGCCAAAAGCAGGGGGAAGGGGGGGCATGCGTGGGAGGGAGGGGCACATTGAATTATGGATGTGGGCACCCGCACCCACGATCCCCCACGCTCCCCTTGCTTTTGGCACGTGACGGCAAAAAGGTTAGCCATCACTGATCTAAGCATCCTTCCATAAATCATTCCTTAGGTGAATGTCCAGAAGCTTTATTTTTATGCCAAAATCTACCGTTTGGATCAACTGCCATCTTGTTCTTCCTTACTGTAATGCACTACGATTTCCCAATGCAGCAAACCTTTTTCTTCGTATAACTAATACTTAATTTCTTGCAGTCTAATGGGCATGTTTTTTCTACTGATTCTCCTTTCTGTTCCTCTAAACAAGGGCAAAGGTTGACCCAGTTTTTAGGAAATGAATTTAGTCCCTAATTTATTTCACTGTGATGCTCACTCACATTTAAAATTTCATGTAATTTTAGTGGTTTCCCTTATCATTCTCCAAAATCGAATGCTTTAAGATTTCTGGAAGCAAACAGAGCTCTTTGTATATTACATCAGTAACTGACAACTTGGCAAGGTTTTAATTATAAATTGTTTCTCTTATGATTCTTAATTTCTGAAACAATTATCTTTTAATACAACCTGGTAATTCCAATTATAATATCCTAATCATCCTGATCCAAAAACACAGCGAGTGATGGTAGAATAATATGTAAGATTACTTTCCTTGCTACTCCCCCCCCATGAATAAAGATGAACAAAATCTTGTAAGAAAACCACTTTTTGAGAAAAGACAATGAACTATGGTAACTAATACCTTTCCTGGAGCAATGCTTAAAATAGTGTTGAAGATTGGTTTGTCTTATGGATAGGCTTGTCCTATCCATGCTTTAGAATAGACACAATCAGTGAGCCTGAAGGAAATCCTGACTAGTTTAAATTCAATTAAATTTTGATCTAATCACCTTCTTTGATTTGAATTCTAAACATGGTGCGAACTCTGCCAAATCAGATCACGTCAACTATTTAACACCACTGACAATACTGCTGCCCTACAAAGCGACCTTGAGCATTGTCAAAAAGGCATTAAGAGTTGTTAACCTAATTTTGCGAAGCTTCTTCTCCGGTAACATTGTACTGCAAACCAGGGCATACAAAACCTTCACCAGACCAATTCTCAAATACAGCTCATCTGCCTGGAATCCACATTGTACAACGGACATTAATACAATTGAGTGAGTCCAGAGGTATTTCACGAGAAGTGTCCTCCACTCCTCTGCTTGCAATAGAATCCTTATGCCACCAGACTTGAAATTTTGGACCTAGACAACCTAGAACTACGCTGCCTATGATCTGACCTAAGCTTAGAACACAAAATTGCCTGCTACAATGTCCTACCTATCAATGACTACTTCAGCTACAACTGCAATAATACACGAGCAAACAATAGATACAAATTCAAAGTAAACCGCTCCAAACTCGATTGCAGAAAATACGACTTCAGCAACAGAGTGGTCAATGCCTGGAACTCACTACCTGACTCTGTTGTTACATCCTCAAACCCCCAAAACTTTAAGCTTAAACTGTCTACCGTGGACCCCACTCCATTCCTAAGAGGTCTGTAAGGGGGCATGCATAAGCGCACCAGCATGCCTGTCCTACTCTTCCCATTTATTCATACTCATTTAATATGTATATACTTATACCTGTTTATATTTATATGTTTATATTTTATGTTGATACTTATATTTGTTTTCTCGTACATGTTCCACAAAATAAATAAACAAATAAATAAATAAATAAATAAATAAATATAAAATAAACTCAGAAGGAAAACAGTTAGTACCAATATTAATTAGGCCTGCTGGTTAAAGCTAATAGCAACTTTTTTATGGGTGGAGGTACACAATTAATGAGCAGTGTGATCACAAGTTGTCTTTTTTTCATTGCAGGTAATCTGATTTGAGTATTGACTTTCTGGCATGCCTGTTGAGCCAGGTAGTAGTCCAGGTTTGCTGTACATATCTTGGAGAAAATAAGGAATGACTCACTCATCACCTATCACTTCTTTTTTTCAAACCCTTAGTATTGACTAAGCCTGTCACTCCAATCCAAAATAATAATTTGTATCATTTGCTGTTATAGCAATAAAGATAATTCTAATGGAAGTAATCACAGTGTTGGAATTTTTTTTTAGTTTAAGTGAAGACTTTTACTCTCCATTTGGTAAATTTCAGTTTTGATGTTCAACATCATGCCTTCACTTTCATTTCTAAACTATCAGAGGACAAAAATCAATAAGCAGCCAAAAGCCAAGCATAACCTGCTATTACATACCACATCTGACACTTTAGTCAATACACAGTGAGTGGCGAAAGACATGAAATGGCAGAAATGCATTTGCTTTATGTCCTCTTATTAATAGTTTCTTTTTCAAATGCTTGACATATTTTTTTCCATAATTGTTCTGAATGCGACAACTGTTTTTGGAAAAAGAGTTTCTACCATGTTACCCCAAAAATAAGACCTGGTCTTATATTAATTTTTGCTCCAAAAGATGCATTACAGCTTATTTTCTGGTAGGTCTTATTTTGGGGAAAATATAGTACTAAATGCATCCATCTGGCTGACAATCTTAACTGGGGCTTATTTTGGGGATAGGTCTTATATTACGAGCATCCCAAAAAATCATGCTAGGACTTATTTTCCGATTGGGTCCTATTTTCGGGGAAACAGGGTATATTGGAGGAAAGTTAGAATATACAGATACAGATATTATTCCTTTCCTCCACTCCCCAAATATTCTGATATACAGCCTCATTATGTGGGGTGCAGACATGTGTTCTTGAGATAAATGAAGTGAAGAATGCCAGGAGCTCCCAAGTAAAGCAAAAGTAGACAATTGGGTAGCAGCAGTATAGGAAGATAGCACTTAGCACTTAGACTTATATACTGCTTCACAGTGCTTTACAACCCTCTCTAAGAGGTTTACAGAGTCAGCATATTGCCCCCAACAATCTGGGTCCTCATCTTACTGACCTCAGAAGGATGGGAGGCTGAGTCAGCCTTGAGCTTGGTGAGATTCAATCTGCCAAACTGCTGGCAGCCGGTGATCAGCAGAAGTAGCCTGCAGTACTGCATTCTAACCACTGCACCATGGCTCTTAAGATGCTGGAAGCAGAAGATTACTTTAATGACAATGGTGAAGACATCATTTCATATTGTATAGGAGAAAGCAACAGTAAGCCATTCTTGTGTTTGGCAGGAAAGTCCAGAGATAGGTAAGATTAAGTAATTAATAGAGGACCTCTTAGCTTTTCCTTAATATGCAACTAAGTAACAGTCAAGGACCCTTCTAGTCTCTCGAAGAAAAGGATTGGGGGCAGGGGAATCATAACTATCTTCCAGTACTTAGGCTGGAAGAGGGGATTGACTAATTCTCCAAAATCCCAAAGGGCAGGACAAAAAGTAATAGGTGGAAGCTTGTTAAAGAGAGATCCAACCTAGAAGTAAGGAGGACTTCCCTGACAGTGAGAATAATCAATCAATGGAATAGCTTGCCTCCCAGAGTTGTGGATGCTCTATCATTGGAAGTTTACAAGAATAGAATGGACAACTATTTGACTGGGGTGGGATAAAGCTCCTGTCTTGAGCAGGGGTTGGATTAGAAGATCTCCAATAGTTCTTCCAGTTTATGATTCTATGTTCTGCATTCTAAGATCAGTTAGATGAGGGTAGATTAAAACTTTGTGATGTCTAGTTATTGATGTTGCCCAGCTGGAAAAGAAAATACAAATCTGCAAAAACAAATTTGGACTGTAAGAAGCATAAACCTGGGAAAGCTCAACTCAGTGAAAAATGAAACGAATTGACTACAGATTGCTATTTTAGGCACCAGAGAATTGAAATGGACTGGAAGTGGGTTTTTATTTTTCAATCAAAATATCATACTGCTTAGTACTCAGGTCATGAAAAGAGGAAACAGCACTGATTTCAAAGTCAGAAAGGATATGGTAAAATCAGTACTTGGATACAATACAGTGAATAAGCCAATAATTTCAATAAACTTTGCAGACAAGCTCTTAATATGATGGTTGTCCGGTTTTATGCCCAGGCTATTGATGCAGAAGACATTTATGAGTGTTATGGTCAAGTTCAATCTGATATTGACAATACATGCCAGCAAGGTATGTTCTATGCTGCTTCTAGTTGGAAACTGTGGAAGCTATGTTGCTTCTGGTTGGAAATAATGAGAAAGATAGAGTCAGACTGTATGGCCCATGAAACCAAATGAAGCAGGAGAATAAGTGTCTGCAATCGTGCTTGTGCGAGCAAAGCGTGATCGGAGATGCCGTCTCTCTATAAATACTGGTGGGGAGGTGGGGAGTGCTGGTTTTGCTGTTGTAAGCGGGTTGTTTGGCTGTGTTGTTACATCTTGATTAGTAGATGGAGTTGATGTTTGCAGATTAGTCAGCTGTTTCATAACATCCTGTGTGGGCGAGGTCCTAGCTGTGTGCCCATTAGCCGCTGTAGTCCGGCCCCTGGATGGTGGTTGCATTTCATCTATAGGATGGGATTGGGTTTGAATCTGGTGAGGATGATTGATGGTGGCGTCATGTGTTATCCTGTCAATGTTTGTGGCTGGGGCAGTGATGGTTAACCTTTTCAGCACTGAGTGCGTGCACATGCATGAATGTGCCCATACCAGAGCGCCAGAACCCAGAAGAGAGCAGCAGGCTGCCGTGTACATTGTGTGCTGGACAAGCTGTCTGGTGTGCATGTGCACAATGGAACCTGGAAGAGCAGCCAGCAATGGTGCACATGCCTACAGAGAGGACTCTGCGTGCCACCTCTGGCACTTGTGCCATAGGTTTACCATCATGACTATAGGGGTATAGACTGTGGTGACACAGTGGTTAGAATGCAGTATTACAGGCTAATTCTGCTTACTGCCAGCAATTAAATTCTCACCAGCCTTCAATCCTTCAAGTCAGTAAAATGAGGATCCAGATTGTTGGGGACAATATGTAAATTGCTTAGAGAAGGCTGTAAAGCACTATGAAGCAGTATATAAGTCTAAGTGCTATTGCTATATATGAAAGCCAATTTGGTATAGAGATTAAGATTAGAAGCTGAGAGACTGTGAGTTCTAGTCCTGCCTTGGACATGAAGTCGGCTGGATGACTTTGGGTGAGTCATTTTTTCTTAGCCCTAGGAAAAGACAATAGCAAACCACTTCTAGAAAAAAAAAAACCTTGCAAAGAGAATCATAGGGCTGGAAGAAACCTCGGAGGACTTCCAACTCAAACCCCTCCTTAAGGCAGGAAACTTTATACCATCCTGGACAAATAGGTACCTAATCTTTTCTTGAAAATTTCCAGGGATGGAATACTCACAATTCTAGGAGGCAAGCTAATGCATTGATTATTCTCACTGTCAGAATATTTCTCCTTACTTCTAGATTGGATCTCTCTTTAAGAAGCTTCCACCCTTTAGTTCGTGCCTGCCCTTTGGTGCTTTGGCGAATAAGTCAATCCCATATTCTCCTTGACAGCCCCTCAAGTACTGGAAGACAGTTATCATGTCCCCTTTAATCCTTCTCTATACTTAGCTCCCTCAACCATTCATCATACAATTTAGCCTTCAGAACCTTTATCATCTTTGTTGCCGTTCTCTGCATACTTTTTAGAGTTTCAACATCTTTTTTTTTTTATCATGGTGACTAGAATTAGATGCAACATTCCAAGTGTGTCCTCAGTAGTATAAAGCGATATTATCTTTTCTCAATGCTGTAACTGAACGAGTCCAGAGGTATTTCACGAGAAGAGTACTCCACTTCTCTGCTCAGAATAGAATACCTTATGCCACCAGGCTCAAAATTTTGGGCTTGGACAACCTAAAACTATGCTGCCTATGGTCTGACCTAAGCGTAGTACACAAAATTGTCCATTACAATGTCCTACCTGTCAATGACTACTTCAGCTTCAACCACATGGGCAAACAATAAATATAAACTCAAGGTAAACCGCTCCAAACTCGATTGCAGAAAATACGACTTCAGCAACAGAGTGGTCAATGCCTGGAATGCTCTACCTGACTCCATTGTTGCATCCTCAAACCCCCACAGCTTTAACCTTAAAGCAGGGGTGAAATGCTCCCGGTTTGGACCGGCTCGGGTGAGTAGGTAGCGATGGCGGCGGGCAGTTCGGAGAACCGGTAGCAAAAATCCCTGCCCCCGCCCCCCCATGCCCAACTGAGCTGGGCGATCATCAGAGGTTTTTTTTTCTTTTAAATGCCTCTGACGAGCCAAGCTCTGACAATCCAAGCTCTGACGATCCCAGCTGAGTTGCCTGCCGATCAGGCAACTCAGCTGGGATCGTCAGAGCCATTTAAAAGGAAAAAACCTTTTTTCTTTTAAATGGCTCTGACGATCCAAGCTCTGAAGATCCCAGCTGAATTGTTTGATTGGCAGAAGGTTTTTTAAAAACCCTGTGATGACCAGGCAACTCAGCTGGGATCGTCAGAGCCTTTTGAAAACATTTTTTTACATGGTTTTACATGTAAAAAATGGTTTTAAAAGTAAAAAAAAAATTGGCCAAGCCCACCCAGTCACATTTCCCCCCTTCCACTAAGCCACGCCCACAGAACCGGTAGTAACAAATTTTAGATTTCACTACTGCCTTAAACTGTCTACCATGGACTTCACCCAATTCCTAAGAGATCCATAAAGGAGGGGTGCATAAGCGTACCATCGTGCCTACCGTCCCTGTCGTACTGTCCCCATTTACTTTTACTCATTTCCTGTGTTTATGTCCATGTTTATAGTTATACCTGTTATCTAGTACATGTTTGACAAAATAAATAAATAAAATAAATAAATAAATATTCCACTGTTGATGCAGCCCAGAACTGTATTGGACTTTTTGGCAGCTGCAGCACACTTCTGTCTCATAGTTAAGTAGTAGTCCACTAGGATGCCTAGATCCCTCTCATAATTACTACTTTTGAGCCAGATATTGCCTATTCTATACCTATGCTACGGGCACTTGTCCAGGTATAACAGCAAACAGGTAACTGGGGGGATGTTTGGGACAAGTTATGTACTGCTCATGTGCAAGTACTAGGTTAAACTAAATGAAACAAAATAAAGCCAACTTTTTTTTAAAAAAAATGATTTATATGCCACCCTTCTCCGAAGACTCAGGGCGGCTTACAATGTGTTAAGCAATAGCCTTCATACTTTTGTATATTTATACAAAGTCAGCTTATTGCCCCCACAATCTGGGTCCTCATTTTAACCACCTTAGAAAGGATGGAAGGCTGAGTGAACTTTGAGCCTGGTGAGATTTGAACTTGCAGTAATTGCAGGCAGCTGATGTTAATAACAGTGGTTTAGTCTGCTGCGCTACCAGGGCTCTGGTATATTTCCACAATGTAATCCTGAACATGTACAGGTACTTCACATTTTTAAGGAGAATATTCAATTCAATTGAATTCAACAATTCAAGAATTGTTTTGAACTCCTGTGAAATGAAATTCTAAAGTTGTTGAATACAAAAATATCTTCCAAAGACGGGGGTTGGGGGGGGGAGAGGGGATGCAAAGTGGATGTCAGAAGACACAGTGGGAATTATTAAGAAGATAAGAAAAGCTAAAGTCAAGAAAAATAAAAATTCAGAAATGAATTTAATAGACTAGTTCAAAGAGCTAGAAAGCACAAGAAATAATATTGTAATGATGATGTTTGTAAAGGCATCCAAGATAGAACTGTCTTGGATAAACGCGATAAAAGATTCTAAACTCAAAAAGCATTTCCCACTTTTAACCAGTATGCTGCAGGATGTCAATGGACAGGTAGAAACTAGGACATAATAATAGAGTTGGAAGGGATCTCAGAGGTCTTCTAATCCAACCACTTGCTTGAGCAGATGACCCTATAATATCTCAGACAAATGGTTGTCCAGTCTCTTTTTGAAAGCCTTCAGTGATGGAGCGCCCACAATTTCTGAAGGCAAGCTATTCCATTTGGCTGATTGCTCTCACTGTTAGGAAATTTCTCCTTAATTCTAGGTTACTTTTCTCTTTGGTTAGTTTCCATCCATTGTTTCTTGTCTTGCCTTTTGGTGCTTTGGAAAACAGTTTGACTCCCTCGTCTTTGTAGGAGCCCTTCAAATATTGGAACAGTGCTACCATGTCACCCTACTCCTTTTTTCTTTTCATTAGACTGAGTCAAAGGACGTCAGAGAAAGTCTATACAATACAACACCTTTGTTTTTTAAAAAGAGATAGTACATACTTACCTTGAGAGTAAATTAAATTGATATTGGATTAGCCCTCTGTGATTACCAGCCAGAAGACTACAGAAGACTATTTGATGGCATATTTACAAAAATACGGCAAGGAACAAAGATGAAACAATTAAACTATGCCTGCCAATCTGAAGCATGACACAGTTGCCAGATGTTAGCACCTCAATTTAGATCAGACAAAGGAAAAACTGCAGAGAAGTATTAAACTACTTTTATTAAAATGGATTACAGTAACATAATTTTGTAATTCTGATTATGTTTTACCTCCTCTCATTCTTATAGATATGTTAATTGGGAGGGGTGCCTTCCTGAGATGTTTATACATAACTTATTCTTGTTTCAGATTTAAGCCATGTTTGGATTCCTATTGATTTAGCAATGGATCTCTCCTCTCTTTTTCAGGGTGATCCTTCTCTCTCTCTACATGAATAGATTGGAAGTGGTCACTTTAACCAATAGATAGATAGATAGATAGATAGATAGATAGATAGATAGATAGATGGAAGACTTAACAGTGTGCGACCTATTGTACAAGTTCCTTAATTTTACATGCTAGCAAAATGATATTTAACATCATTCAATACATATTAGAGTGATAGAAAATGCTCTATGACAGATATTAAAACTATGGAAATAAATGTAGATGGAACAAGAGATATCATTGTGGATAATAGGGAAAACAAGAAAAGCCCAAAAGAAATAATACATTCTTCATTGATTACAGAAACATTTTTGATTTTATTGACCATGTCAAGCTATGGAACATCTTTTGGAAAATAGGAATCCCACAACATCTCGTTGTCCTCATGAAAAACCTTAACACAAGGCAGTAAATCTCACATTAGAGGATTAAAATATTTTCATTACTTTGTTAATCAATCCTAAAATCAGATGGATTCCAGCAAATATACATATATATGAACAGCAAACCCCAAATAAAATTGAGCAGCTCTCAGTTTGATATAGAATTTAGATCTACAAATTAAGATGCTTCTTTTCTTTGTTCAACTAGATCTTTGTAGTTTCTGCTTCTTCAATATATTATGATTCAACAATTCTCTTCTAGGACTTTTATAGTCTATTTTTAGAAGGCAGTTCATTCAAATTCACTCATATATTTTTTTCATCTTATCTAACCTTTCTCCTTTTTTCTCCTTGTGGAAAGCCTATTCTTTTTTATTGCAATCCCTACTTCCTGCTTGCTTGCTTGCTTGCTTGCTTGCTTACTTGCTTGCTTGGTAATAGACAGTCCGAGTTGCATGTAGTTGAGTATGCTATTACACACTGTTTAAATTATCCTTCTACCTGTATAAACTATGTCAAGTAGAGAAATAAGCTTTTTCTTCTCAATGCAATATTCTAGATGCTAGAGAAGAATTCTACTTGTTCTCTTAGTCTTAAATAAATAAAAAAATAAGAAATATAGCTGTAGAAATTTCTCTGTCTGTTTATCTATATCTTAGCTTAGCTTCTTATCTATCATCTATCTATCTCTATCTATCTATCTATCTATCTATCTATCTATCTATCTATCTATCT
>WNWU01000063.1:14187568-14224956 GCA_012654045.1 Ptyas mucosa
TCCTTCCTTCCTTCCTTCCTTCCTTCCTTCCTTCCTTCCTTCCTTCCTTCCTTTCTTTCCTTAGGATGTTTAGTTGGAATGCTTGATCAGTTATAGTCATCTAAGCTTCTCTAGTTCTAAAGCTATTTTGGAACTTGCCATTATTTTGAATTTTCTACAGGGTGGACTTTCAAACTTGTTGGCCATATCCAGTTATTTCCCCAATTATTTATCAATGAGTCAGTAGTAAACTCTGAGACAGAGAATGTAATGTGGTCAGTTTATTGTGATCATTATTATGTGGTCACAGTAATGTGGTCAGATTATTTTTTAAAGTTACAATATGAAATTCTTCCTAGTTCATCAAACCTGGAGCTAAAAATCCTATATTATTTAGTTGTTCCTTATCTTCCTCCTACTCCCTCTACAACTTTAATTTTAATGTGACTATTGTATTTGTGTTGACATAAATCTCATCTTCCCTTCTAGAATAGCACTGCTTGAACTACTTTCACAGCTCTCCCTGGTAGCTATTATTTCTGCTTGGACTTGAATTATCTTTCTAAGAGCAGTTCCATCTTGAACCCAACATTTTCCAATTGCTGAACCTTGTACTATCACTCAAGACATTGTATCAACACACTGAGTTTTTACTTTTTTATTCTTCTGTAGGAAGATTGTTTCCTTTAAATATTGTGTTTCCTCTTTATCCTTCTTATCCTGCCATATGTTATTCACCTTTCAGAATTTTTTTAGTATCTTCAGAAGGGAGACACTAGGAAGTATTTCAGATATTACCATTGCTTCTTCTCCCTCTACTGGGTTATCACCTTAAAGAGCTAGCACCCCAGGTTTTTTTTCTGTTTTTTTGACTGAGAACTATCCAAATCTTTTTCTTCCCCTCCTTTTTATTAAAGGTAAAGGTAAAGGTTCCCCTTGCACATATGTCCTACTTGTTCCCAACTCTAGGAGGTGGTGTTCATCTCCGTTTCAAAGCGAAAGAGCCAGCGCTGTCTGAAGACGTCTCCATGGTCATGTGGCCAGCATGAGTAAATGCCAAAGGTGAATGGAACACTGTTACCTTCCCACCAAATGTGGTCCCTATTTTTCTACTTGCATTTTTATGTGCTTTTGAACTGCTAGGTTGGCAGAAACTGGGACAAGTAGTGGGAGTTCACCCCATTACACAGCACTAGGGATTCGAACCACTGAAGTGCCGACATTTCGATCGACAAACTCAGCATCTTAGCCACTGAGCCACCACACCCTCTTTATTACATACTACCAATTCAGATATCAATTAACAGATGTTTACCCAAAACTGTATTTAGGTATTTTCTATACAAACAGCAGGTACTAAGAAGATGAAGGTAGGAGCTAAAAATCTGAGGCTTCCCAGACTCTTATTTTGAACAAAATAGCTGTTAATTCTCTGTCTCCGACCCTCCCTCCATGATAAATATCCAAGATCCCTGCTATTATTTCATCCAAGGAACAACTTTGTTTGATGCATTAACAAAATAATACAACTGACATACAAATTAGTTAAAGCCAGCAATTGAACAATGTCAACAATTTAAATTCTGCTGTATTTTAATAGAATCACATATTTGTAGTAACTGTTTTAAGGATCTCAACATTAGGGTCTAATAACCATCCAATGGTCGGAGGAAATAGAATGTGGCTTTCTTCTCCATAAATGCCAGGAAAGAACCATTGGACGGAAACTTTACAGAAAGACACCCAAACTCAAAATAAGAAATAATTCTTGGCGGCCAAGTAGTAAACAGCCTTTTCCCGGGAGTCATTTGTGCTCATTAAACTCATTAAATGAGTTTTTGAAACAAAGGTTGGATATCCATTTTTGTGAGACATAATGAGGCTTCCTGACCTTGCCAGGAGGTTATTGTAGGAGTCCTCCCACAATAATTCTTTAAAAAATTGCAAGTGTGCAATATATCCATAGCTGCCAGATAAAATTACCACTAATATGGCACCAAAGAGGGATAGGAAATAAGGGTGAGGTCCATCAATGGCCTCTTTAACAGACTGTATTCTATGGAAAATATCCCTGTCTAATATAATGGAAAATGTTCTCTAAAGGTAGAATATTTGAAAAAAAAAAATGAAGATAAGCTGTCAAGTACTAGTTCTGCTAACAAGTGTTAGCTATGAAGTACTGTCAGGTCTCAATTGTCAGATAATGGATTTTGAGAGCAAACATAACTAGGTATAAAAACAGATATTTGGATAACATTTAGCCAATGTTCAATCCTAGCCATTAGTTAGGTAATTGACTCTTGGATGGGTAGGCATTATCTCAAATGTGTACTCCAGAGCTTGTTTTCTTGGATTTACATTCTATCTGTAATTTTTGCCATTAGCCTTTGCTTTGATACACTCTTAAAAACAGAGTAGTCTATGTAACAGCAATTACGTCTTTCTTGAAATTAATGAATACCCCTTCCTGTATTTTCTCATTGCTCTGAAAACAATTGATGACTTAATTAATTTAGATAGTCTTTAAGAAAAATGTAGAATATTTCATGCAGAGTAAGATTACAAATATTAGTTGTTCGTAATATTCATATGCTGTTCTCCCTATCAGTAGGACATGTCTCTTTATACCAGTTAAGGGGGAACAACAGCTGTTATGCTTATGTCTTACATATAAAATGTCTACTGAACCATCCTGAAAAAGAAATTTCAGGCTACATAAGCTCTGGTTTAAAACAGAAATGTTCTTTTATAATATTCTCATGGTTTTCAGTAATTCTGAGGATCATATTTAAAACTGACCCTATGATAAAGCCTTTGAAACTATCATTGTTAGCTTATATAGAGTAATGCACCACCCAGAGAAGACAGGGCAAGTTGACCGTGCACTTTTCAAACTGTTTGATCTTCCAGGATGTTTGTACATCACAAGCATGAAATGAGACGGTTTAAGAACTATCAATTGTGCCATACTTTGAAAGTAAAGTCATTTAGCGGAATTGTTTCTATAATAACACTATGCTGCAAAATGTACAATGGTCAAAGTCATTGAAATTTTCTTAGCATTTTTTTCCTTGACATGTTTCTTTATCTATAAAGTTCGAATTCATAGAATTCTGATTGTTCCAATCTTTATTTTGCCAGTTTGGAGTAGATCTGCAGTTCTAATTCTAGTTCTAGGGTTTGGGGGATGGGGGATGATAAAGGAGTCCCTGCGGATTTTACTCTGCTAGTCATTGCTGACTAAAGGGGTGGTGTTTATCTCTGTTTCAAGGACATGAAGCTGAAGGCATTTCCATGATCCTGTGGCCAACATGACATCACAGAGCACTGTTAACTTCCCACCAAAGTGGTACCTATTTATCTACTCCTATTTGCATGCTTTTGAACTGTTAGGTTGGCAGGAGCTGGGATGAGGATGAGAGTTCAGCCTGTCATGTGGCACTCGGGTCTCGAACCTGGGTTGCTGGCTTTCCAACCACAAGCCCA
Source organism: Ptyas mucosa (assembly GCA_012654045.1). NCBI lineage: Eukaryota > Metazoa > Chordata > Lepidosauria > Squamata > Colubridae > Ptyas > Ptyas mucosa. The sequence continues at coordinate 14,191,034 of WNWU01000063.1, forward strand.
GTGTCTTAACCACTGAGCCACTGCACCATCCCTCTATATTTTAGGAGTCACAACAAATTAATGGGTGCCCAAACCTTTTTCAGGTTTGCCTACAGAATATATTCAAACTTTGAGAATTTTGAGGCCATCATCTTACATTGAGTCAAACACAGTCAAAACCCTTCCGTTCATTTTTTTCTGTTTGGTGCAGGGAAAGCAGGAGCAAAGAGAACAAGCATCTTCTGAATGGCCCTCATATATTGTTAACTCAACCTTTTTAATTAACATCAATGCATACAATATTGTCAGGAATAAACAGAATAACAGAAGAGTTGGAAGGAATTGGCTCTCTAATTTCTTAAAAACCTCTAATGATGGAGCACCTACAACTTCTTAAGGCAACCCACTCCACTTATTAATTGTTCTCACTGTCAGGAAATTTCTTAAGCATTCTTTAAAAAAGCTGAGAAATGTGATTTCTTCCATTGTGCAAATCTTTAAGATGGATGGATGGATGGATGGATGGATGGGAGGGAGGGAGGGAGGGAGGAAAGAAAGAAAGGCAGGAAAGAAAGAAAGACAGGAAAGAAAGAAAGATAGGAAAGAAAGGAAAGAAGGAAGCATGAAAGGAAGAAAGGAATAAAGGAAGGAAGGAAAGAAGGAAGGAAGGAAGGAAGGAAGGAAGGAAGGAAGGAAGGAAGAAAGAAAGAAAGAAAGAAAGAAAGAAAGAAAGAAAGAAAGAAAGAAAGGACTCCAGCTGCAATTTAATATGTTTTCCTGACCCAATGCCAATCATAGCCACTTTTGGGAACATGATTAGCTCTGGTTATTTTGTCAAATTTTATCAAAAACAGTGACCTGAATCATTTTGACATTGCTCTATGCGCTGAGAATATTTTCAATGAAATGAACACATTTCTTTAAAGAAATCACAAGCTGTCTGAACAACTAGTTACTATTTTATTGCCAAGCAAAGTGAGACAAAGGTTAATACAATGTAAGATAAGAAACTGGGCATTTAAGTATGAATTAAAGGGTGGGGAAATACAACTACCTCTTCTCATAGGTACAGTATGTGGTAAGTGCAGGATTCAGAAGCTCATTATAGGTAAGCTCCTTTCCATATTTATATCAGTATGTGGCTGGAATATTTTTAGAAATAATTTATGTGCCAAGATTTTGTATATCCTGTAAGGTTAATTTCACAGAATGACAGCAAAATAAATATGGTGTTACAACTTGCAAAAATACAGTGCGGGTACTTTGCTAGACAAGGACACAATCAACACTCACTGAAAACTCCAACATGACATTTTGTTCTTTTTGCTTTGCTTTGCTTTGCTTTGCTTTGCTTTGCTTTGCTTTGTTTCTTCCCCACTGGTAATACAGATAACTGACACACAAATCTAAAACAGTTCTTGCAAACTGCAGGAATCTGAAAGGAGACATTTCCCTCTAAAATGACTGCTTTTTGTCACAGTATAAGAGAAGGATGTTTAAATAAGAACTATATTTGACATGGTCAAGAAATATATGTATTTTTAGCCAGGTGTCATGAATCTATGTTTGTCAGCAAATCCAATGTTAATAACGTGTTGCTATAGCTTCACTTGTAAGCATCTTGTCCACCTCTCTCTCTTTCTACATCTGTTGTGGCCCGCCGGTGTCCAGCAGAACTGGCAGCAGAGTCAGACAGTGAGGAGGTTGGGGAGGAACTTGGGCCAGTCCTGGGGACTGGGGAAATCTCAAACGAGGGCTCTGCGTCAGAGGCAGAGTGGGAGTTAAACAGCAGTGAGGCAGAGGAACAGCTGGAGCCTGTTCCCAGTGTGCGTATGCACAGAGCTGCCAGAAAACAAGAACAAGTCAGAAAGCAGGGTCGACTCGGGAGTAAAGCCACACCTTGGAGGTGATTGGCCCCTCCGATAGGAAATAAAAGAGGAGCAGGGAGTGGGCTTTTGCAGGAAACAATTCATTCATTCCGTGACTCTGAGAGACTCTGTGCCAAGTTTTGCCTTGTACTGCGGTTGGAAACAAGTTACGTGGCAACTTGCCAAACGAGATAAGGTGTGTTGAGAAATATTGCTTTGAAACACTGTTTGGACAAACCTTGCTGACTGTGAATGAATGTAATTCACAGTCATGTAAATAAAAGAAGTTTTGCTGGGACCAATTCCTGCCTCCTGCTTGTTAAGGGAGTCTAGGTCAGAACAACATCTAAGCACATGCACGTATACATTATGCCTTATATACTGTGCATTCAGAAAATATTCAGGCCCTCTTCACTTTTGCCAATTCTGTTATGCTGATTCTACAGTTGTTGAAATTCTTCTTTTTTCTCATTAATCTACACTCAGCACCCCATAATGACAAAGTGAAAACAAAATTTTAGAAGAAAATCTCAATACTTTCTGAATGCACTGTATATATTACACAGCATGCATTTATATTATTGGTTTTCCAGGGTATTTTGCTATCTCAAGTCTTGTTTGTCTCAAGTCATTTGAACCAACACAAAAGAAGTGGTGGTTTCCTAACCTTCTTTCCAATATAAGAACAACAGTGCAACCATAGAGGGAGAATTATAACATCCCTGTTGTAAATAAACAATAAACCAGTGCAACAGCTTGCCTTCAGAAATTGTAGGTGTTTCATCACTGGAGGTTTCTTCAAAACTGGTGGTTTCTTCAAAACTGGTGGTTTCTTAAAAATTGGAGGTTTTTAAGAAAAGACTGGACATCCACCTGTTCATGATGGTGAACCTATGGCACGCGTGCCACAGGTGGCATGCAGCGCCCTCTCTGTGGGCACACGAGCCGTCACCCCAGTTCAGCTCTACTGTGCATACATGTGTGCCTCCTGGCTGTCAGCTGGTCATTGGGTCTCTGCCGCACATGCACCAGGGGCGGGGTAGATGCAGGGGGCATGTGCCCATGTGCAGGGGAGGGGTGCATGTGAGTGGTTGTGCGCATATGCAAGGGGGTGGGGCACGTGCAGGGGCGGCCACATGCGTATGTGCGAGGTGGGACACATGCAGGGAGTCCAGATGCATATCCACAAGGTGGGCCACATGCAGGGGTCCACATGCATATGCGCAAGGTGGGATGCGTGCAGGGCGGGGGCGCGCATGCATTGAATTTTGGGGGTTCGTGCACGCACGCATTCACATGCAGACATGTTCTTTGGGCACTCGGTCTAGAAAAGGTTAGCCATCAATGGTATAGGTCCCCTGCTTGAGCAAGGGTTTGAACTAGAAGTCTTCCAAGGTCCCTTCCAGCTCTATTCTGATTGATTGAAAGCACATATGACAGCCAGCTTGTAGATTTGCCATGTTAAAGCCAGATATAGTAAAATACTAATAGTAATAGTTTACTAAAACATAGTCAATAAAAGATTTGGTATTGGTATCCTGAATAGTATTACTTTAAAGCAATCCAGGACCAGAATGATTATTCAATTCTGCGCAGCATTACAACTGTTCATAGCAGGGGTGGGTTTCACTTACCTTTGCTACTGGTTCGCTCACGCGCGCACTTCACTCGCATACACACCACTTCTGTGCATGCACAGATCATATTTGATGACGTCTGGGTGGGTGGGAGGAGCTGCCCACCGCCATTGCTACTGGTTCGCCCAAATCGGGGCTAACCGATAGCAACCCACCACTGGTTCATAGACATTAACTGTAGAAAGAGCTTCTCTGTGCTTAGACACCTAGTTCTGAGAGTTTTATAGCTTAAGTGTTTAGCAAGCCATGTTAAAAGTCATATCCACAAGATACAAAATACCAGAGTTTTTCACTACTTAAAGATGGCTGGAATACGTGGGAGATCTTTTGTATGGTTAAACAGAAACTGGATGGAACTAACTTAAATCTGGGAAATATTTTTAAAAGTAATATTGGACAGTTTCATCACTTTCAAGATACCTGAGGTTGCTACAAATCCCTCTCCAGACCGTCATGAAAATACCTTATGTGATTTTAACAAAGGAGTTGAAAAAATAAATTTCCTCAAGATGGAGAGAAAAATAAAATAAAATAAAGCAACTTTGGCTTGCAGTCCTCTTCGTTCAACAAAAAGGTATTTCTGGTGGTGGTGGTGGGGAAATACCCTTATGACAAATATTTGTCATGGAAGGGGAATAAATAATAATAATGATAATGATAATGATAATGATAATGATAATGATAATGATAATGATAATGATAATGATAATTATTATTATTATTATTATTATTATTATTATTATTATTATTATTATTTAATTTGTATCCTGCCCTTCTCCCAGAAGGGACTCAGGGCAGTGAACAGCCAGAATTAAAATACATACAATACAAAATTTAAGATAATTAAAAAATATTAAATCAATCGGCCTCCCAATTTAAAACCCCAAATCTATAAAATTCAAGATCCCAATTTAAAACCATTTAAGCTAGGCCGGCTTGCTGGAATAAGTAAATCTTTAAGGCTTTGCGGAAGGTACGAAGGTCCGGGATCAGTCGTATTCCAGGAGGTAGCTCATTTCATAGGGCGGGTGCCCCCACAGAGAAGGCTCTCCCCCTGGGGGCCGCCAGCTGATATTGCTTGACTGACGGCACCCTGAGGAGGCCCTCTCTGTGAGAGCGTATTGGCCGGTGGGAGGTTATCAGTAGCAGCAGGCGGTCTCGTAAGTACCCTGGTCCTAAGCCATGGAGCACTTTAAAGGTGAGAACCAATACCTTAAAGTGCACCTGGAAGACCAACGGGAGCCAATGCAGCTCGCGCAGGAGAAGCGTTACATGGGAGCGCCCCGTCGCTCCCATGATCACCCGCATGGCCGCATTCTGAACCAGTTGGAGCCTCCGGGTGCTCCTCAAGGGGAGCCCCATGTAGAGAGCGTTGCAGTAGTCCAGGCGAGATGTAACGAGGGCATGAGTGACCGTGCATAAGGAGTCCCGATCCAGAAAGGGGCGCAAATCACATTAAAATATCCCCACACATATAATTACATATCTTGTTCATTTTCTTTAAAAGTACATATAAATGAAACATAATAGACGTTATAAAAATGTGCATCTTAGTAAAATTCTAGGAGATCTGAGATCCTAAACATTTTCATGCCAAAACTGATACTACATGTAGGCATCAAACCCCATGTAGCTGCCAACACCAAAGAATGAAGATCAGTGCAGATTTCAGTAAGTATCAATGCTAGTCTGTGATAACTTAATTAAAGCTAAATCTCCTTGGGATGCTTTTTCCCAAACTTTCACCACCTGGGCTGAGATAATCTTTCTAATGATTGTCCCCAGCTTTCCTGTGCTCTTTCATCAAGGAATATGTCTTCATGTAGATTGGACATATGTCTGTGCAAATAAGACGGGCAGGGGGAGACAGTGAAAGATACCTTTATTTTTATTTTTATTTTATTGAGTCCTGAACACAAGGCTGTTATCCACAGTTTAACATATACCATATTTTTCGGAGTATAAGACGCACCAGAGTATAAGGCATGGCTTAGTTTTTGAGGAGGAAAATAGGGGGGGGGGAAAATCTGCCTACCAGGTATTCATCTGGCTAGGGTCCTTAGTCTGGTCAGCTTCAGCACATTAATTTGCTGGGTTTTTTATCTCCTGCTTGGGGATAAAAAACAGCTTCTAAGGCACAGCTGAGAGGAAGCAGCAATGAGAAAAGCAGGCAAAGCACAGGGAGATCGCTTCACTCGGCTAGCGCCTAGTTAGGGCTGAAAAAAAGCTTCTAAAGAACATCTGAGAGTCGGAGCAAAGCATGACGATCGCTTCACTCACTAGCGCCTTGTTAAAGCAGGTTAAAGTAATGTTTCTCAACAATTTTAGGAATATTGTCAGGGCTGGATTTTTTTCCCTTCTGTTTTGCTTTTTTAAGTACCATGTACAGGTAAGCGCAGTCACTTAGAAATAGCCAGTCAAAAATGTTGGGATTGACCCATTTTCTCTCTTTCTGTTTTCATCTTTGAGTGTGATTTCTTCCACACTGGGATATTATGAAACAGGGAAATAGAATATAAATTTTTCAGTAGAAAAAAAAAATAGAAAATGCTTAGGGAGGTATTCAGCCTACTCATGTGAAGGTGAAAGTATGCTATGTGGTAGGAACAAGGGTTTAGTATACTTGGAGAGAACAATAAAACTCATATAAGTCTATCATTATTTCCAGACTCAATATCCAGGGATCAATAATTTTAAAGAAATGACCAAGAGAAAGATCTACAAAGCTCTTCAGTGGCCACATTTTGTTGGAACACTCACCTGTAAATCCATCCAGTAAGCTTTGGGTTATGCTCTCCAAATTCTTGACAATACTGCATCAGTAAGATCAAGAACTCATGCCAAGTGTATAATAATAACCAAGAAAATGAGCTCCTCATAGTCTCATTTCCTGGGTTTATTGCAAGAAAAAAAGGATCAGGATTCAGGCTTTTGGAAACTGAATGGATATGTATTTTTCTCCATACCCATACACACTTTTTTTAAAAAATCAGTGAATGTGTTAATACACATTGTTGCCTTTGTGCTTCTGATTTAAGGGGTAGCTGGTGACCAGTTCATGAGATACAAATGGAGAGTCTATCTCTCTTTGTTCCATGACGGTTGGAAAACATCCATTCCCATTTCTAGGCTCTAAGAATTCCATTATATTTTAATTCCATTATATTAAATTTTAAAAGGAAAGCGAAAAGAAAGGTTAGGTGTGATATGATAACATTGTTCCAATATTTGAGGGGCTGCCAGAAATAAGAGGGGGGGAGGTCAATCTATTTTTCAAAGCACCAGAGGACAAGACATGAAGCAATGGTTGGAAAATATTCAGGGAGAGAAGCAACCTAGAACTAAGGGTAAATTTCCTAACAGTGAGAACAATTAACCAGTGGAATGGCTTGCCTTCAGAAGTTATGGATGCTCTATCAATGGAGCCTTTTAAGAAGAGACTGGACAGCCACTTGTCTGGAATGGTATAAGGTATCCTGCTTGATCAGGGGGTTGAGCTAGAAGACCTCCAAGGTCCCGTCCAACTCTGTTATTCTATCAGTATATACAAAGATGTTGAAGACCAGAATGAGAAAATGGAATGTGTGCAAACAAGCTTGAGATTCAATTTCAAATTTCCACTATTCCTATGCCAAAAGGAAGATGGCCAGGAAGCTTCTGTTCATGAAGTAGAAGTCCCTGCATACTTCGATTATAAGGGGAATATTCTTCTTTCCCATAGCAAATTTTCAATATAATTTTTTTTCCATAAGTCAGCTACCATACAAGAATGACGGGAGCTGGCCAGCTGGACTGACAAAGGGAGGTTGCCATTCATGATTTATCCGCTGTCTTTAGCTTTAAGGTCTCAGATTGTGTAAATTGAAGTTCCTCTAAACTATTGGCTGATTGTCACTTGACTGCAGCACAGGGGTGTTAAAGATCATCTTGGATCTTCCACAAGGGTATTTCTCCACCTCTAGGATGTCTTTGGATAATACTAGTCTCTCATTTTCAGTAGAATATTTTCTTTAAAAAAAAAAGACAGTCCTATATAGCATGGGATTATTATGTGAATAAATAACAGAAATATGACACAATAAGTTTATCTAAATGATTAACAAGTATGTGAAGATACATACGTTTGCATAATTGCAAGAAAATTGTAATCTAAATTCAAAATCTGGGGGGTTTTTTTTAACACAGGAAACATATAATTTAATGGAAAATATATGTCATTATGAAAGAACAAATATAATTCCCTTTTGAAAACGCTATTATATTACAGAGGGGACAAATGCTGTGGATAGACCAGACTATATGCTGTGCTGCTACTCATCAGCAGAATCTGAAATAAGATTGGAGAAAGACAGCTGCCTCCCAGGATAGAATTCAGAACATCTTCTGTCATCTTAACACCTCATCTTTGGTGATATGTACAGGCGTCAGCCTTTTCACTATGTGTAGATATAAAAAGAAATGGTGTGAATAAACAAGGCAAAATATACTGTTGCTTGAAATAAAGACTAGTGGAATGTGTTCCTTGAAGCCAGGGGTGAAATCCAGCAGGTTCTGACAGGTTCTGAAGAACCGGTAGCAGAAATTTTAAGCAGTTCAGCAAATACCATCTTTGGCTGGCCCCAGAGTGGGGTGGGAATGGAGATTTTGCAATATCCTTCCCCATGACTATACACTGAGGCACACTGAAGTGATACCTATTTATCTACTTGCATTTTCATGCTTTCAAACTGCTAGGTGGGCAGGAGCCGAGGTAAGTAATGGGAGCTCACCCTGTTGGGCAGTGCTCAAGTCTCTCTCCAACTGACAAGCTCAGTGTCTTTACTAATGAGCCATTGCATTCCCCCGATGAAATAATATGAAAATTTATTTCAATATATTTTAATTTTTTAAAATCTGTTTGTTTTTTTAGTCACCTCAGTTACCCAAGCAACACTTGTTATTTAGACAGTAGGCCTTCAGCTTCGGCTACTGAAGTAACCCTACTGAATTCAGAGAGATTTGAGTAAAGATTCTTAGGCTGGTGCTGTGTAAGATGGAACACAAATTCTATGCTCATAGAAACTTCAGTTTAAAATATGGATTCTTTTCATTGACATTATATCTAGCTGTAAATGAATGAGAATGGTTCTGTCCATTTCATGTCTATCGCCCTTTGTCCCATCAGTGCCCCAGTAACTCTGACTCTTATAGTTTCTATTCAGTCTAACTATTCTATGGCATAGAATAGTTGTGAGGATCAAATGGAAGGGATTTAGTTTTGATCAAAATGCAACCGAGTGTGTCTAGGTGACAAAGAGAGATTGGGAGGGCTTAAAAAGATATTTAGCAACATGATCTATGCTATTCATCCCTGTTGAGAGAAAGGTCACATTTGCTGGGGTTTCTCATGTTTTCTGATCCTGGGTAAATGCGATGACCTCACTGATGTGCCACGCTCCAGCTCTTTCAGTATCAGACTTGCAAAGAACTGTACATTTGGAAAATTCCAAGTACATAATTGAGTGGCAGGCCTTTGATCCATTAAAATCTTCTCAATTTACTGCCGCTTGCCCGGGTGATCTATCACTGGCAAAAGTAGGAGTTCATGCCGAGTTATTTTCACTGTGCTGATACATAATGAGCAGATGCTGAGTTCAGTTAGCAATTGTTTTATAAGCATAGCCATTGTTGACAGCTGTAATTACTCAAGGGAATCCATTTACTGATCCCTTGTGTTTGTCTTATCAGTGTCATAAACCATCTCATTTAATGGGGAAAAAACTGTGGAATTCAGGGGATAAATAAGACCAACAGTGAAAGATTTAGTGGGCTTATATGTAATTTTGGTTGACATCAGCCAGGTTTTTCACTTGCCAGATTTGCTTCCTCCCTCTGCTCTGAATTGCTGCAGAATAAAACCTTTGCCAAACATTTTTCTTTATCCTAGTCTGGTTAGACAGTTTTACTGATACAACTAGTTAGACAGAACAATTATATTTCCAGTTATTTGTGCTCAACAGAGGGGGGAAACAACAACTATAAGCAAAGATAAGAAAAATGGGGAAAAAATTAGGCTGAGACAACACCCAGTGGATTGACTTCAAGCTGAATTAACATCCCCAGTTCATCATAAATTATATCAAATCAGCAACAATATGTATAATGTAAACTGTACTATAAACAATGACATTTAAAATTTCAGCTTATCCAAATTATAATTATAATAAGTAGTAACAATGGTGCTTAGGAATATCTGCAAGAAATACCATTTGTCTGCAAGCAAGAACTGGTGGGACCACAAAATAGACAAAATAATAAAAAACGAAGAAGTTAAAATACTCTGGGAATTTAAAATTCAAACCAATAAGCACCTGCCACTTAACAGCCCAGTTTTACCAATCATCGATAGAAAAGATAAAAAAGTCTATATAGTGGACATGGCAGTATCTGGAGACAGCTGAATAAAAGAGAATGAACTGGGGGAAAAAAGATGAAGTCCTGAAAATAGAATGACTGTGTCAAAAGAAAGCAGATACTACCAATAGTAACAGGCACCTTGGGTGCAATCGCAAAACTTCTGGAGCACCACTTGAACACCATTGTAATTGACAAAGTCACCAACAGTCAATTGCAAAAGGCAGTTTTACTTGGAATATCTTGCATTATGTTACCATACCTCTAACCATACCTCTAATCATCAAAAAAACAATTGCATAACCTTGGGAATGACTCAATAAATGTCAATTCCAGTCTAAACATCTTGCTGACTATGCAACCAACCATTATTATCATCACCATCTCCTCCATGAATGCTCCCTTATCATGGGGGAAGGACCAGTAGTGGGATTCACAGATTTTTACTACCGGTTCTATGGGCGTGGCTTGGTGGGCATGGTATGGCTTGGTGGGCGTGGCAGGGGAAGGATACTGTAAAATCTCCATTCCCTCCCCACTCCAGGGGAAGGATGATGTAAAATCTCCATTCCCTCCCCACTCCAGGGGAAGGTTACTGCAAAATCACCATTTCCTCCCGATCAGCTGGGACTCGGGAGGCAGAGAATAGATGGGGGTGGGGCCAGCCAAAGGTGGTATTTACCGGTTCTCCGAACTACTCAAAATTTCCGCTACCGGTTCTTCAGAACTGGTCAGAACCTGCTGAAACCTAACTCTGGGAGGGACTCTGATGATATTGAGAACTATGCTGACAGTAGCATATTCTATCAGAAGGGTCATGCATGCCAAACAGTATTAGGGAATAACCAGATCAGGTTTATCCATCAAGCCATTTAATTTGGTGAAAAAAACCAAAAGCAAAGAGTATCCTGTACCAGGTCATTTGTTACCTGGGTCAACAAAGATTGTGTCATATGTTTAAAAAGCCCATGCTGCTTGAATTCACACATATACTGTGTTGCTACATTACAACATCCTAGAATCTTGGGAAGAACTCAATGTGTATGTAGATCAATGCCAGCTAAACAGCTAGGAGGGGTGATTTCACATTGTTGGGCCTATAACAATAATAGAAATCAATAGTAAAGCATTACTTGGAACTGCGGCAATACTTTTAATGTCATTAAAGAACAACACTTGCCTATCTCAGGTCCTTGATAGGTAAAAAGGTAAGGGTAAAAGTTCCCCTCGTACATATGTGCTAGTTGTTTCTGACTCTAGGGGGCAATGCTCATCTCCATTTCAAAACCGAAGAGCCAGCGCTGTCCAAAGACATCTCCATGGTCATGTGGCCAGCATGACTAAACACCAAAGGCGCACGGAACGCTGTTATCTTCCCACCAAAGGTGGTCGCTATTTTTCTACTTGCATTTTTTACATGCTTTTGAACTGCTAGGTTGGCAGAAGCTGGGACAAGTAACAGGAGCAGCACTAGGGATTTGAACCGCTGAACTGCTGACCTTTCGATCAACAAGCTCAGCATCTTAGCCACTGAGCCACCACATCCCTTTGATAGGTGGTGAGGGGCAAATGAGATGGGTTTTGTTATTTGTTAACTAACATAGTTACCTTGTATTTTAATTGATTTATTTTCTCTCTTTTAAAATGATGTTCAGATTTATTAGCTTTTAACATTCCTAAACTGATAAACAAGCTGGAGAGTAGCTCCAGATAAGAAAAGTTTGTTAGTACAACTTGGGGTCTGGTTTATATCTTGAACTCCAAACAACCTTTTTCCTTACAATTACGCCCCTTCTGACGTCAGACCTCATTTTAATGAACATGTGTGATACTGTGGGATGCAAATATGTAACATGTTTGACTACATGTAACTGATTTCCTATGCAAAGGAAGGCTACTTTTATTCTGTCCAATCAACTTTCCTCTTGCATTTTCTTTTGTTGTGTTAACTATAGAAAGGAGGAAAACATTAGGTGCGAGGTTCTATCTTCCTTTTATATAGAGAGATCCCACTTTATTAGGGTATACTAATAAACTGCTTTTAAATGATCTTCCAACTCAGCTGCTTATTGAGAAGGTAAACAGAGGCAGAACCTAGAGCTACATTTGACTTTCAGTGGGCACAAATGTCAAATCCAGTCTAGACCTCTAGCTGGCTGTGCAACCAGCCATTGTAATTTTGAATCTTCCTGCATGCATTTACTATGAGGCAAATATTTATAAAATCATATTGTTGCTCCATTTTAATCCAGAGATGTGAAATCTTAGCTCGAGATCATCACAGCTAAGCTGTCAGCATCAAAGGAGCACGATGTTTCCTTTGATTTTCATTACATGTAAATCCTATTTCTTTCTTTCTGCATGTAGTCATTTCCTGGTATATTGGAAAATGCAAATATTCACATCAACAAGGCTTTCTTTTCTTGTATTTTTCCCCCTCCCTCTTCATTGTTTTTAAAGACGGGAAAATTCACAGTATTAAGAAAGAAATTATGTATAGATGGCAAGCTGACAACAAGCTTAGGTGGTATTTTTGAAAGATAAGAGGATTATTTCTGTTTCTGGGGAAATTTAGTTAGATTTCAAAATAAACTGCATTTGGCACCAAAGAAATGGAATATTTTGAAGAGGGGAAAATATATAAGGTAAGCCTGATAAACCAACATACTGAACAGGTTTAGCAATCAAATTTAGGAAGTAGATTTGTCCCCATCACAAATATCTTAATTGCATGCTAGTCAGAAGCGTGTCTTTAGATATAATCTGTTTTTCTTCTTTGGTTTTTAAAAAAGTAAAGGGGAAAAAAAGCTTCAAAAGTAAATCCGTTATATGTTTTTCTTGAAAGCTACCACAGTAACAGGCACAATTCTCTAGTGTCTTTTTGACGGAACTACAGATTTTAAAAGCAAGAACAAATGAACAAGCTTTTAAACTGATAACTGTCAGGGCCTTTACTGCTGTTTATTTATTCATTTGCATTTTTTAAATATTCCAAAAGCTGAAGCTGCCTGGGTGGTTTACCATACAAGCCCAGTTTCGATAAAAAATGCATAGAATAAAATCAAATAAAATGTAAAATAAAAAAACACCACATAAATTAGGCAGGTTGATGATTCAAAACCTAAAACATGGGGAATCAAATACAATTTTAATATAATTAAAAATCAAATCAGACGCATGGGAAAGTGAAAGAAAGATCTTCTTCACCTGGCAATGAAATGATGATAATGTTGGTGCCACTAAGGCCAGTCTAGGAAGAGAATTCCATAAATAGAATGCAATTCTCTGTCAGGCCTGGCAGCCATCTTTTGCATTAGGCCTTCAGACCTGCCATGTTTACTACTGTAGGAAATTGGGAGGGGGGATTATATGGAGCATGGGTGATATATAGGCATAATAACATTCCTTTTTCAAGAAGTCAAAGACAACTTGCCCTGCACCTGGAAGGCTGGGACTTGGAGGCATTTCCATTGGAACGATGCTTGATTGGACCATGTGATGGACATGTGGGTATTGGGCAGGGACTTGAACTTTTCTTTGGGTGGGAAAAACCTGGAAACTTTCAGATTCGGGTTTTCCCAGATGTGCCAATATGACATCTCTAGTAAAATGTAACTTGGGGGTGTTACGTGGAACCCTGACAATCTCATATAGTGAGCCCCATCTTCACAGAGCAGGTACATACATATAAGAGAAATAACTTGGTTCCAAGAAGCCTGGTTCCCAGCCATTTAAGGCTTTAAAGGTCAAAAATAGGACTTTGATTTACTTTCCGAAGCAGACCAGTAGTATTTATTTTATTTATTTTATTTTATTAGGCTTATATGCTGCCCTATCTCCAACGGACTCAGGGTGGATCACAACAATAAAACCACAATCCAATGCAAGTTAAAATGCCTAATTAAACAGATACAGTTAAAACCCGTAAAAAACCCCATCAGTCCAGGCCGGGGAACTCAAATAGCCAAGTTTTTAATTTGCAGCGAAAGATGCAAAGGTCAGGGGCCAGCCGAAGCCCCAAGGGAAGTTGAATCCAGAGGGTGGGCATGCCCACAGAGAAGGCTCTACCCCTGGGGGCTGCCAGCCGACATTGTCTCGCCGACGACACCCTGAGCAGGCCCTCCCTATGGGTGCGAACCGGGCGATGGGATGTTGTTGCAATGTAATAGCAATAGCACTTATATACTGCTTTACAGTGCTTTACAGCCTTCTCTAAGCAGTTTACAGAGTCAGCCTCTTGCCCCAACAATCTGGGTGCTCATTTTACCCACCTCGGAAGGATGGAAGGCTGAATCAACCTTGAGCCTGGTGAGATTCGATCTACCAAATTGCAGTCAGCCGGCAGTCAGCAGAAGTACCCTGCAGTACTGCACTCTAACCACTGCGCCACCATGGCTCAAGTAGTCAGATAGATCATGGGGGTTTGCCATAATATGATTATATGGCCAGATCTAATGAGCAGTCTAACTGTTCTAGACTGTTTCTGAACTTCTGGACTATTGGTTTCAAAAACAGCTCACTGTTCAACACATTGCAGTAATGCAAGTGGGAAGTTACACAGCATGAATAACTGTTAGATATTATCTGCTGAGATAATGTTAAAGTTGGCAAATCAGCAGAAGCTGATAAAAAGAATTTTATACCTGGGTCTCCAATGACAATGATGGATCTAAAAGTAGACCCAAACTGTAAATCTGGTCCTTTAGAATGAGTGTGGCTCTTTCCAGGAAAGACAGAGCACACAACTTCTCTGGACAGATGTATCACCCAAGACTAGTATCACCATCTTTTTGGACTAAGTCTCAATTTATGTGGTCCATTAACTTTGCTGAGTCCTGGTTCAGAAGACAAACTGCCTCAGATATTTCAGATGAAAAGGCTAGATAGAGCTCATACTGATGACATCTCCATCCCTATTCCTTAATGCCCTCTCCCAAAGGTTTCATGTAGACATTTAAAAAATGTAGGTGAGAAAATGGAACACTATATAATCCAATTGCCAGTAGGCAGAAAGATAATCTCCAAGCACCATATCCTGCAAATAAGAGTGGAACCACTGTAATACAAGATCTACATTCCATCTCTGACTACCTGTGCAAGAATAGACCATGACTGGTGTATCAAAAGCCAATGAGGGCTCCAGAAGGGCTAACAAGACTGTAGTCCCCTTGGATTTTTCTGGGCACAAGTAATCTTACAGGGTAACCAAGGTGAAGAAGCTTCTTGGATGAGAAGGGAAACATCTTAAAAAAAACCAAAAAACAAAAAACAAAAAAAACAAGAAAGTCCAGTTGCCTCCTGAAAAAGCACCTTTGGGACAACCATGACCTAGATGATTGAGAATTTCTATCGACTTTTAGCTATACAATTTGAGATGAACACCCTTTGAATGGTGTGGGAGTAGGAATGGATTTCCAGAGAAAAATTGCAGACTACAGGAACCAGGTGACCCTGAGGATACGGATAAACCTCCAAGTGCTTCAATGACCCTCGAAAAGGATGCAAATGACCAGCCGTCTGCAAGGAATATAAATCCTTCCATTCCCCATGCTCCTGTCAGAGCTGAAAAAGCTTCTTGGCTGAGAAGCAAAATGTCTTCAAAAGAAAACACAAAAAAGTCCAGTTGCCTCCTGAAAAAACACCTTTGGGACAACCATGATCTGGATGACTGAGAATCTCTACAGACTCCAAAGTGGCTCCTGTTCTATAGATATACCTAAAACAACACTGAAAAGGATTTAGATATCAGTTTCATCCAAGAGAGGATAGAGCTGATCAGTCATCACCACAAAAGCACTTTGTTTAAGAAGGAAACATTGGAATGGATCCATGTTAAGAAGAATATCTGGAGTAAACTGTTGACATGAGGAGGTCAAATAAGTCAAGTCAACCTTGACCTTGTTGAAGCAGATTATACAAATGAATATCAAAATGGCTACAACGTTATTAGTAGAAGACATACTTTCCCCCTTCCCCCTACTTCAGTTACATTAACTATTAATGTTATGTTAACCAGGGCATACAAAACCTTTGCCAGACCAATTCTCGAATACAGCTCATCAGCCTGGAATCCACACTATATATCGGAGATTGATACAATTGAGCGAGTCCAGAGGTATTTCACGAGAAGAGTACTCCATTCCTCTGCTCATAATAGAATACCTTATGCCGCCTGGCTTGAAATTTTGGGCTTGGACAACTTAGAACTATGCAGCCGTCGGTCTGCCTAAGCGTAGTACACAAAATTATCTGCTACAATGTCCTGTCTGTCAAAGACTACTTCAGCTTCAATTGCAATAATACACAGGCAAACAATAGATACAACCTCAAAGTAAATCACTCCAAACTCAATTGCAGAAAATACGACTTCAGCAACAGAATGGTCAATGCCTGGAATACTCTACCCAACTCCATTGTTATATCCTCAAACCGTCACAGCTTCAACCTTAAACTCTCTACTGTTGACCTCACCCCATTCCTAAGAGGTCTGTAAGGGGTGTGCATAAGTGCACCAGCATGCCTACCATACCTGTCCTACTGTCCCCATTTATTTGTATCCATTTCCTGTATTCATAATCATGTTTATACTTATACCTGTTTTCTCATACATGTTTGACAAACTAAATAAAATAAAAAAATAAAATACATCAACTCATAATTTTCAATGCAGCAAGGATTGAACACAGTACACAGACAGGAAGTCCCCAGACTCTTCCATATGAAGCTTACCAGATGCTCAGTCATGTCCCTTCATTATCAAGGTTTCCATCTCCTTAACCTCCACTTCTTCCTACCTGCCTCCCAATCCCACGTGGCTCCCTTTTCACTCTGCTGAACTGGTTCTTATACTCTTAGTGGGCCCTAAAAAAGACAAAGACAGATTTTTGCCAGGAGCACATTTCCTTCCTGGCCTTTGGGGAATTCATCTTCATATGCTCTGGATGGCCTTGAGCTAGGTGAGACAGATGCGATGAACATTACACTCATTATAAAGGAAAACACAGAGAGCTGGAGGGTGAAGCCAAAGAAGCATGAGAGCCAAAAGACCTCAGGCCAACTGCCAGAGATCGTGCAAGGCAGCTACCTCTCTTGGGAGCTTATCATCTGGTATATTCTCAGCTATAGTGATGCCGCTTCATTTTAATGAAGGACTTTATAACATTCCTGGGCAGAAGAAGATGCTCTCTGCTTCCACTATTTAGCTTGGGAGCTGTTCAAGACTCCATACAGCTGCCTGAAGCAAATACAGCCTCAGATCTGCCTTTAACATCCACTGCTGTGGAAGTTCTGAACAAGCAAATATGGAAATGTCAGCAGAGGAAGATCTAATTGCCTTCTGGGAAAAAAAAACCAGTTTGAAGTATAAACTGCTTTCTTGCACATAATTCTCTGAAACCGTTAGAAAATAACCCTGCGCTTATGCAGATACTTTAATCCCCTGTGGCAGTCTGAGGCCATTTTTGCTACTTCTTTATTGAGAAGGAAAATGTTTAGCAACAAAGGTGAAGTCTGCATTATATTTTGGAAAAAGCATTATACACTATTACATTGCAGCAACCTTCTGTGGACTTTTTGGAAATGAACTGCTTACGAAATATGAGAATATTATTCTGTCCTCCTTCTCCTTCTCCTTCTCCTTCTCCTCCTTTCAATTTCAAAGAAGACTTAATACAGAATTCAGACTTAGTCTGTCTCTTTCTTTTGTTTTCCCCTGGGGATTCTGCCTTGTGGCATTTCCTTGCAAATTTCACAGGTAAAATAACAGTTGTTTTCTACGCCTCTTTTTCATGTGACTTGTCTCATACACTTATTGGTAAATATGGAATTATGGACATATTTTTTGCTGTAAGATACATATTCCAAACTTCAATCTTGAGCCTCATGAATGTATATAACCAATCAAAGTAAATTCACAATTCCTGGAATACTAAAACACATCAAAACATTTGTGACACTTTTGCTTAGAAAGTTTTGAAACATGAAGTAAATGCCTCACAATCATTTTTTTTCCTAAAAATGAAATGTAGTCAAACATAATTTTAAAAGCAATGAATTGCTCTGTATACGTTTGCTGTTCTCTTATTTTTATCAGCATGAACATAAGTATACTTTACAGGACATTGATAGGAATTGTATACACATCCTGGATTGCGAATGTAATGAAGTTTACATTTTCTAGATTTTTCTGTATTTTAATAAATATAATAAAATTACCATAACATGAAAAATTAGATAACTATCCTTAATTGATTGGCATATATCTCTGTGTATTAATACTTAGAGCCTGGGAATTTTAGGATTTTGTTCCTTTACAATTACATGAGCTTTTCTATATAATGTCACTTCCATTCTTGAAGCAGTATCAAGGGTGTGTGACATTGACAAAGAAATTAAAACTAATTATTTCATTCACTTCGTTTATAAAGATAAGCAGAAAATGAAATAAATTCTGAACAAGATCTGTATCTGTAATCGATTTATGGAACATAAATCAGGTAGCCGAGCGCAACCAACTTTGACTGACAGTCCCTCCCAAACACTTAAGTAGAATTAAACTTGCTTACTTTTTGGGAAACATCATAAAATTGTAAGGATCTGGATCAAGGGTGAAATCCAGCAGGTTCTGACAGGTTCTGGAAAACCGGTAGCGGAAATTTTGAGTAGTTCGGAGAACCGGAAAATGCCGCCTCTGACTGGCCCCAGAGTGGGGTGGGAATGGAGATTTTGCACTATCCTTCCCCTGCTACGCCCACCAAGCCACGCCCACAGAACCGGTAGGGAAAATTTTTAGATTTCACCCCTGATCTGGCTAGAATGGAAGTTTATATCCCTTATGATGCTGGGGGCAAATGATTTCTGTATGAAGGCCACAGAGACCATCAAAATGGCAAATGATTTTTGTCCATCAAATCCAAGGAATAAAGCTCAACTTGAAGGGCAAATAAAGGACACCTTTATTTTATAACCCATATTCTTCAGCCAAGCTGTAAAGATGGAATACAACAAATCAGAAAACAAGGAACAGAACAACAGCTGTGCTCAAGAAAAATGTATGTCGTCTGTTTGATAGAAAGTTGTGGAAATGCCTGCACAGGTCATAGGAAAATTAGAGTAGAGTGAAGAAACATTATCAGAATAAAACACATTTCAAAAATGAAAGAACAGATTTGAAACACCAGCTTTGGAGAAACCAAAATGTAAATAAATTTCTTGCTAATTATATTAAATCAACACAATAATGTTTATTTTCTGACTTAATCATTAGAAATGCATTTTGTTGGCTTATGCAGTTATAAAAACTGTTTAATGTAAAGTGTTAATTAAACTGAAAGTCCCTTAAGGTAAAAAAAAAAGTTGTGTATATGTTTAGCGTGTAACCAAGTTTAGTTCCCCTACAAATCTTGAGTAAAATATATATATATATATTTTTACCAGGATCACTTAAGTCCATTTTCATGAGATATTTTTTTCTTATTTTTGTCTCTAAGGAAATTTGAAACAATACTGTCTATATATTTATTAAATTGGAAGGTGGCACTCCAGTTTATTATAGCAACTAATTAATAATTCCTTTCAACTGAATGTAATGTTGGAAATAACAGAATAATAGACTTGGAAGAGACTTTGGAGGTCTTCTAGTCCAATCATATGCTCAAACATATGCGGTGGGAGTGGCATGGGGGGCATTGAATTATGGGTGTGGGCATGCGTGTGCATGCAACAGCATGCCCACACTTTTGGCACCCGAGGAAAAAATGTTAGCTATCACTGCTCTATACCATTCTGGATAAATAGCCAATCTCGTCTTAAAAACCTCCAGTGATGGAACACACACAATTTCTGAAGGCAAGCCTTTCCACTGATTAATTGTTCTCACTTCAGAAAATTTCTCCTCATTTCTAGCTTGGATCTCTCCTTGATAAGTTTCCTTCTATTACTTCTTGTCCTGCCCTTAGGTGCTTTGGAGAATATAATGATCCTCTCATCTGTGCTACAATCTCTCAAATATTGGAAGACTGCTACCAGGTCACCCCATTCCTTTGTCTTTGTTAGACTAGACATTTTCAGTTCTTGCAACTGCTCATCGTATGTTTAACTTTCAGCTCCCTCATCATCTTTGTCACTCTTCCCTGCACTCTTTCTAGATTCTCAACATATAATTTAGGCAAATTATGATACATTTATTAAAATAAACCAAATTAAATAAATTAGAATTAGAGAAATCCACCTTTCTCTCAGCAGGGTAGGTTTCAGAAAACAGAACAGAACTGGACCAAATTTTCTGGAGAAGATGCTGGCAAAAAATTAAAAAGATTAAATTTAAAAACAGGTAGGCTGAATTGAGAGCTGAAGACAAGAAAAAAAAAAACCTGAAAAAAATTGCCCCAAATACTTCTGTGGAAGTTACAGATGGGCAATCATCTGGAATTTTGCTGAGTCCTCCATTTTCAGTTTTCCTCCTTTTCATACTGATCATGTGACCCAGAACTGAACTATTATTAGGGACTTGGAAACCATTCCAGGAAGATGTCCTTCATGCTTGCCTACCTCACTGACATTAGAATTAGCAATTACTTTTCAGCTAATCTGATGAAACATAAATTTGAGCCGTGTTCAGAAAATGAAAACATGCAAACAGTTCCATCGAACTGATTTGAAAAAAAAAGAAAAAGAAAAAAGAAAACCTGTCAAGGAATTGAAATGCTTTCCATAGGAAAAGCTTAAAGATTTAGAATATATTTTCTTTCAGATTCAAGCTATTACAAGATTTATAATATTATAAATTGTTTTGGAGAAAATGGCTAGAGAAAATCTCCAGACTTTCTTGTAAACAGCAGCTCAAATTTGTATGAAGATATTGATAAAGTGGCAGATTCAGAACATACAAATTATTTGATAATATAGTACAATCACTTTTTATAAAGCATGGTCATTACGGCTGAGCAAATACTTTGAACAATGCACAGAAGCATTCATAAAGCAGTTATTTTGAATAATTAATGCAGCCACATTTTTTTCCCCAGGCTGACACAACTGCTTTGGAAGCTTTTTCCAATTGTCTCCCCAAATTTATGGACACTAACTTTGTTTTGCCATTTCCAAAACACCTTTTCCAAAGGATTTGCAGTCTTGCTTTTCTTAAAGAGATGGGTATCAGCTACAGAATCAGAACACTAAATACAAGCTAAGTGGACATGACCTTGTTGATGACCCTCACTCTGTAAAAGACCTTGGAATACTCATTTCTAAAGATCTAAGTGCCAAAGCCCACTGTAACAACATCGCTAAAAAGGCATTAGGTAAAACTAACCTTGCATAGCTTCTTTTCCGGTAATATTACACTACTAACCAGAGTATACAAAATATTTGCTAGACCAATTCTTGAATACAGCTCATCTGTCAGGAACCCGCACTGCATATCGGACATTAATACAATTGAGGGCGTCCAGAAATATTTCACAAGAAGAGTTCTCCACTCTTCTGCTCGTAACAAAATACCCTATGCAACCAAACTTGAAATTCTGGATTTAGAAAATTTAGAACTACGCTGCCTTCGGTATGACCTAAGCATAGCTCATAAAATCATCTGCTACAATGTCCTACCTGTCAATGCCTACTTCAGCTTCAACCACAACAATACATGAGCACACAATAGATACAAACTCAAAGTGAATCATTCCAAACTCGAGTGCAGAAAATATGACTTCAGTAACAGAGTTGTTAATGCCTGGAATGCACTATCAGACTCTGTGGTCTCATCCCAAAACCCCCAAAACTTTAACCTGAAACTGTCTACTGTTGTCCTCACCCCATTCCTAAGAGGTCTGTAAGGGGTGTGCATAAGAGCACCAGCGTGCCTACCGTCCCTGTCCTAATGTTCCCTTTAATTGTATTCATTTTATATATTCAATTCATGCTTATACTTATATATATTATCTAATATGTACTCGACAAAATAAATAAATAAATACATGATTTCTTTTTTAATGTAAATCTTAAAAGCGAAGATCTGATTTAGAGAAAGATGTTAATCTGGAGAAGGAAGACTTCAATGTCCTTCAGGAAGGCAACAGATGTTGTGAAATAAACGTTACATTGTAAAACGTTGTAATGCACAAAAACATCTGGGTGCAATGGCAAATAATAGAGGGGTAGAACTTGTTATATCACAACATAAGTTTGGCCTTTTGACACAGTCGACGTTTAGCAGCAGACTCCAACGGAGAAGAGAGAACAAATTTAATTCACACTTCATAAAAGTAAAGTTTCAAACTTACTACTTACCAATATCGGAAATTAGCAAACAGTTCCTGTTTTATTATTTCACACAGTTTGAGGAAACATGCTGATATAGCAGATCTTTGGGTGCTAATACCTAGACAAAAAAGGTATATTTTATTTAATGCCTTAAACCAGGTTTTTTTAAAAGAAAAAAAAATTGAGGAATCGGCAATATATGTATCCTAATTACTTTGTAGAATTGGATAAAATTGGCTAGCACCAATTTATGAAATTTTGCAAGCTCAGAGTTCCTCAATCTTTCTGGCTTTGCAGACCGGTTGTTCTGACCCAACTCCCCAAACACGACAAACCCTCTACGTGAACGGAAAAGATTCCTTTATTAGGAATGCTGGCAGCCCCAACAAAAAAATGTGTCTCATAGGCTAACAAGTCCATCCGTCTGGAAGATGAATAGTTATCTGCCACACCTATTCATCTCCACCCCCGGCCTTTTATCCCCAGAGCTAGGGTGGGCCTTGTTAGCAATGGTAGCTCTTCCTTCCCCAGGATTGGTACATGGCTTTCAACTGCTCTCCCCTTCTCTGCCCTCTGCACAGCCGTGCATCAGCTGCTCTTGCATCTGGTTGACTCTCCATCTGAGGGCTGACAGATGGCCCAGGCTCTGCCTCTATCTCTCTCTCTCTGCCAGCTCCATTCCCTCTTTCCCCTGGGAGCTCCCAGGTTCCCCTGATGCTGACCCATGCCGCCTCCTCCTCCTCCTCCTCCTCCTCCTCCTCCTCCTCCTCCTCTGATTTGGCTGTTAGAGGGGCCGGCGACCGACAGGCCACAACACTGGCAGGCGGTGGAGAGGGGATGGTTCCATACAACCAGTGTGCAAGTGTTGTGGTCTGCCAGTAGACTGCAGAGCTGGCAGCAGAGTCAGGCAGCGATGAGGCTGAAGAAGAACAGGGTCCAGTCCTGGAGGCTGGGGAAGGCCCGGATGAGTGCTCTGTATCAGAGGCAGAGATGGGGCCAGGGCCATCGGGGAGTGAGGTGCGGACTCCGGAGCCTCCAGAGGCTGACAGTAGAGAGGCAGAGGAACAGGAGGAGCCTGTTCCTAGTGCCCGTATGAGAAGAGCTGCCAGAATGCAAGAGCAGCTACAGCAAAGAGGACGACTCAGAAGTAGGGCCAAGAGATGATTCGCCCCTCCCATAAGGCTTAAAAGACCATCAATGGCTCTTGGGCTCTTTGTTGGAAAACAACATTGATAGACTTGTTGTTGTCTTGCTGCACTTATCTCCAGTTGGTGTCTTCTGCTTCTGAACTTTTGCCAA
The DNA here is from genome assembly GCA_012654045.1 of Ptyas mucosa. Taxonomy (NCBI): domain Eukaryota; kingdom Metazoa; phylum Chordata; class Lepidosauria; order Squamata; family Colubridae; genus Ptyas; species Ptyas mucosa. The sequence goes on from WNWU01000063.1 coordinate 14,214,468, forward strand.
GAGAAGCCTTTGGCAGTTTGCCTAATTATACCAAGGTTGGTGATTAGACTGAAGAATTTTTGTTATGAAGAATTTGTTTTGATTTAGTTTGGATTACGCTGAGAATGAGTTAATTCTCAGCTGTTCTAATAAAGTCTGGAACTGTTTGCGTCTAATACTACCTACTTGGGCCTGAGTCACAACAGTAAGTGCGCACAGTGCCAGGTACATTTGTGTGAGTGGTGGGCATGCATGCCTGGTTCCAAATGACTCAAGGTCTGGTAGTGGACCTGAGGGTTGGGGAACCATGCAGTAGCTGTTTAGGTATTATGGAGTCCAGAGCTTTTATCAGGGGAAATTCCACGTTCCATCAAAAATGATCAAATGATGAAAACTTCATAGAGGCATTCATATACCTGGAAGTGAAAGACATCATTTGAGTGATGTTGACAGGTGCAATAAGTTACCTCCCTCAACTTCAGCATAACTAATTACACAGAGAAATATGTGTTACTTTCTTGGCAACAATAAAGAAGTGTCCTTTTTCAGCATGTTTTTTTTCCCTTTTATAATTCTAACTTTGTTACAGCACTGGGATAGATTTAGTAGTAGTCTCTCTTCCAGGTATTAATCATGTCCAACCCTGCTTAGCTTTTTGAAGATGAGATATGGTTGGCTATGTATTGCAATCTGATGCCAGCAGGAACATTAGGAGAAAGAGCAGGATTAAAGGGAATGCTTACTCAAGGTGGAATCAAAAGCAACCTATCAACTCAAAAAGTCTATGATCTCTAAGCTTTTCACAAACCTGTTTCTGGACACAATCCAACATGCTAGAATGAAGAATCTTGCTTCTTCTCTATACTGTGATAAACATTTTGATTGGTTGTCTCAAGTGGTGAGGTGAAAGGAAGTAATAAATACAGCCAACTGTAGCTGAAACCATCAATGATATGCTTTTTTTATCCTCCTTTATTTGAAAGACTTTTTGTTGTTCTACAACATACAAATGACCTTCTATAATTTCACTTGATTTGAAAAGTCTTTTCATGAATCTAGTATCTACAATAAAGCAGAACTCCTTAACAGAAATCACATGATGTTGTACTAGCAAAGACAGTCCAGTGTCTAGCTGGCAAATCTACAAACACATGAAAAGCAGGCATTAATTATCAAAAATACATTGGGCAGTGCTTCCACTTTATTAAAAACATTTTAAGGCAATGAACATTTTATGTTCATGGCATGTTAACGTCTTAAAGACAAGTTAATAGCACAGTTGCAATATGCTCTTTTAGTTTATGCCTTTAATGATTATGGCCAATCAGAGTCTACATTTTTGCAATACATTTTGTCCATGCTTGGATACGTGCTTAATGCCATTTTTCATTTATAAATGTTGTTATGGACAATAGCTACACTTTCAAAATCCTTGGATAAAACTATTATTTTAGCTACCTAGACTAATCCTAATAAAGTTGGTTGAAACAAAGCTTGTGATATATCCTTCAAATTTAGATCTTAGCAGCCAGGACTCTACAAGCATGACTTCACTATTATGGCAGTAGAAACATTAAGTTAGTGGAACACATTATTGTGTTGTTCCTATTATGGAGAAATTCATCGATTGTATACTTATACCAAGCATATCATTAGAAATGTGTTAAATGGAGTTTGTTTCACAATATTTGCTGTACATATCATTGTGTAAGCAGTTGGCTGTTTCTTACACTATAACCAAATATTGTTTGTCAATGAACCTTATAAAACATTTAGTCAACCCCTTGAAAACATATAGTATGTGTTTGGCATCTGCTGAGTAAATTGTTTAATTTTTGGAAATAGATAATTCACTGTAGCTGGTAAAATTAGAATTAAGTCACATTTAGTATCACAATATTGAAAATCTTAGTACTTAGGCTATTTTTTTTTTTTAGATGTCTTATTGTTAGTCCATATACCATTAATTAATGTGTAATTTAATAATTTACTGTTCTCATTCTTTTTGGTTGAATGAGCTTCTAAAAATTTCCTAATGATGACCAGTGTACATTTGTTTAATTTACTTTCATTAGAAAGGTTTACAAGAAATCAATATTTTAACAGTCCAATAATTTGTGTCCTTTTCCTCAATTTTCTTTCTGGAATTCTATGGATATTGCCATTTGGTCATTGGTGCATAATCACAATTTTCGAAATATTTCATGAAAAATAAAATTGCTTCTAGGAAGCTTAAATGTACTAAAATAAAGTTCCAAAATAATATTTCACCATCTCTGAACTTTACACCTTGGTAGATGTTCACATTTCATCAAACCTTCAAAGATATTTGAAGTATAATGAGAACCTGCTTTTGCAGCCCTATACATTTGCTGAGTGTACAAAGCTGTCAAAGTCTACAAATTCCCAGCCCTATGAAGAGAATGAACTTTTGCTGATGCAGTATATCTATTGTATCTATTTGAATATAAAGGACTACTAGTCTAATTCAGTTCTTTCTACAGGTATTGTGTCACCAACAAATATAGTTAAGAAATACATTAAAAATAACACGCTGAAAACTTATTTCATATGAAACAAATGACTTTTTGGAAGAGGTTCATCTTTTTACAACCATGACTAAGATGATTTAAACTATACTATAGGTCATTAATACATGCATTGCTTTTTAATTCATGATTAGATTCATATGTTGGCTCTCTAGGGCTAATGTGAAACTTTTAAATACTTCCTAACTCTATGTAGATGTTTGTGAAGCATGAAATATAAGGCCCTTGTTTACATTTTAATTCACTGTGTTAAGATGATACTGCTAATGGTACTGTGTCAGGGGAAATATTAACTTTTTCCATCTCAATATTCCAAGAGGCTGTCACAAGAAACTCATTTATCACTATCAATGACACTTCAATAATGCCTATACGAAATAAATCACCTCATATCTTCTCTTCAAAAATTGGTGGCACTAGCATACCAAGTCTGTTATGGATCCATTTTCTCATTATCCAGGAGAAGGCGACATATATAAACTGGCACAATTTGAGGGCACAATTTGAGGATCAAAAATAGGCAATTTCTATCTCTCTCTCTTCCACCCAGCCTCCTCATCTTTGATTTGATTAAATTCCTATGATTATTTTTTAAAATATATGCATGTGTATAAACACACACACATACACACAATCAAGTTCTCCACACTATTTAGTATTATGGAAAGACCAATTCTCAGAGAAGCCACCTGGCACCATACTTCATGAAGGATTCAAACAAATTGGAAGAGGTTCAAAGAAAGTCAACTGAGATTATCAATGAACTGAAAATGAAGTGTGATATTAAAGGTGATATTAAGACAGCTAGACAGATTTGCCCTTGAGGAAGAAAGAGCGAGAGAGTGTGTGTGTGTGATATAATAGTATCCTTCAAATAACTAAAGAGCTTTCAAACAGAAAAAGGACTTTATCATCTTAGAGTGTAGGATGTAGAATAATGGTCAAACATTATAGGAAAAGAGATTCTAATTCAACATTAGGGGAAATAACTTTCAAAACAATAAAAAGAGCTTTTAACAATTGAGTGAATTTATTACATACGTATATATACATACATCGGGGGTGAAATGCTACCGGTTCGGACCAGTTTAGGCAAACCGGTACTAAAAAATGCTACCGTTTCAGGCGAACTGGTATTTCCAACAATCAGCTGGGTGACGATCAGCTGTGATGCATGACTTATATTAGCTAGAATCGTTGAATTTCCTGCTTTCTAGCTAATCTAAATCAGGTGGCACAGCGGATTCCCCCTCCCTCTTACTGTTCTACTTACCTTTGCAGACTTGGAAGGGTTCAAAATGTTCCTGTTTTAGCGCTACATGGGTGCGCCTCAGGCATGCATGCACGCAAAGCACGCATCCACTCAGTAGCAAACTCACATAACCGGTAGCAGACTTCAGAGGATTTCACCCTTGACATACATGTATATCATCCTTTGAGGCAGTCCAGACAAGAAGCACAAACCATGAGTATGATATTGCAAGAACCTTGCAAGCCTGAAAGGATTTGTTTCATTTCTTGCCTTTACTTTCCAGAGGACAAGGAAGCCTCTTTTCTAAGATACTTTCTTTAACCCTTTCTTTGGTGGGCTGAGATATCTTTTTATGAGCATTGTCAAGGCTTCAGCTCTTCTCATTATTCAGGGAGAGGGAGAGAGAAAGAATTTAAAGAAAGGATTCTGTAATGTTCAAGTAGAGTATGGTCATTTTTCTGTGAACAGAGTCAGTCATAAGATATTTTTATAGGTCTTAGGACACCCAGGTTAAAGTCTAGCATCAACCATAGATAGTATTTGCCATTTTTATGTGGCCACCCATCTTACAAACAAGTGATTCTGGGCAGCATATGATAAAGCTAAAAATGACATGTACAACTGTAGTAATATTATTAATGCGGTTGTTTCTTTTTTTCACTTTTTGTAGATTTGCAATAGGCAAACACTTTTTCTTCCAGTAGCCCTCTATCTGTTGGCCAACAATCATGAGTCCTTTAGTCCATTTGTCATGAGATGTCCAGGAACTCCTAAGCCTAGTATGGTCCTTGTTGACCTGAGCAATGACCGATCCTGCAACGGTTTCTGTAAATTATGTTCACCATATCGTTTTGGGAGAGACACTTTGTCTTTCTCTGTCTATCTCCTCTGATGTGATTTGTCCAGTATGGTTGAAAGTCTGGCTTAGCTCTCATTTTCCTAAGAGCACCAAAACCCACAACCACATCAAAGAAGTATTTATTGTTATTATTAAAAGTTAAAATTATAAAAGGAACAAAAGAAAAAAAATTGGGCAAAGAATAGATGTGAATTACACTAGGGTTATTGCAATATTTTTCCAGTCATCTGGGGTCACCAGACCAGCTGACATATTCAGGTTTTGAGGCATCTCTGACAGTGGTGAAATCCATTTTTTTTTTACTACTGGTTCTGTGGGTGTGGCTTGGTGGGCATGGAACATCCCTGCCCCTCATCCTTCCTAGCTTATCAGAGATCAGAGGTGAAATCCATCAGGTTCTGGAGAACCGGTAGTGGAAATTTTGAGCAGTTCAGAGAACCGGTAGCAGAAATTTTGAGTAGTTTGGAGAACCAGCAAAAAGCACCTCTGGCTGACCCCAGAATGGGGTGGGAATGGAGATTTTGCAATATCCTTCCCCCAGGAGTGGGGAGGGAATGGGGATTTTGCAGTATCCTTCCCCTGGAGTAGGATGGGAATGGAGATTTTGCAGTATCCTTTCTGTGCCACGCCCACTAAGCCACATCCACTAAGCCTCACCCACTAAGCCATGCCCACCAAGCCACACCGCGTCCACCAAGCCACGCCCACAGAATCAGTAGTAGAAAAATTTGGATTTCACCACTGATGGTTGCATACTATTTTCATTATTTATTTAACCTGCATGCCGAATATATATTGAGGGAAATTGAATTGGAAGATATGTGTGATTTTAAAAATGGATGAAGAAACATCAGTTACCTGCTAATGACACTACTCTAACAGCTGAAAATGGAAATGATCTGGAAGCTTTGATAATGAATGTCAAGGAGTACAGTGAAGAAGAAAAATGGTTGTAAAATTAAATATAAAGATCAAACTAATGACAAAAAGTATAGCAATCACCCTTAGAACTGACAATGGAGTTATCAAAGTGGTGGGTACTTTCTGCCTTTTAGGACTGACTATCAACAGTAAAAGAACAAGCATCAAGAAACACACCACACTTGGTAGAGTAGAACTGAAGCTTTGAAAAAGATACTCTGATGCTTTGATATGCCTCAACCCCCAAAGACTGGAATCATGCAGGGAGTAGTTTTACCAGTAGCACTCTATGGAAGTGAAGTTTGTACTTTGAAGAAACAGGATAGAAAGAATAGTGATGCTTTTGAACTTTATATATATATATATAGAAGTCTCCTGAGAATATCATGGGTAGCCAAGAAAACAAGCAAAGGGATCATCAAACAAATCAATTCAGAATTCTCAGTGGAGGCACAATGACTAAGGTAGAATTATCATATTTTGGACACATTACGCAAAAACCTAGCTCTTTGAAGAAATGATCTTGCTGGGAAAGGTGAAGGAAAAAGAAGAAGAGGATAATCAGGAATAAGGTAGATTGTCTCAATTATAGGAATGAGAGGTATGTTACTTAAAAGATCTGAAGTACCAGATTGGGGGCAGAATCATCATCCTGGAGAAGACCTGTATAGGTGGCCATTAAGACTTAACACTGACTTGATGACTAGATCAATCAGAATTTAATCATTTCTTTCCCCAAAACCACACTTGGTAGATTTGATTCTTGCTATAAATTATCAAGTGTAGTGCAAAAAGCAAGTATATCTGTTCTGAGCGTTTAGATACACCTTTCTTCATGTTTAACCTTTCCTATTGCTGATATATGTCCCATTGTGTGAACATCAAGGGATGAAGGTATAGAGGTGAATATACATTTAATCTAATATGTCTTCATAATTCAATAGCTATTTTTTTCAAACCTGTTATGACATCCACTTTTCATCCATGTCATTCATATACAGTGTACTTGTCTGCAAAATTATTAATATAAATGTTTATCCTATCTCAATAAGCTCTTTTAGTAACTTTCGTAATAAAATAATACAATTTTCTAACAATGGAATTTTAATAACTCCTTTAGAACAAGACGTTGATTGCCCTGATATTTCGGATTTATTTATTTATTACAGAATTTTGAAAATAACTTCTCCAAAGCTGTGGATAGTGTCTCTATCCATTCCACAGAGGAACTGCTTGGTGTGTCTCACAAATCTATCTTTATAGACATCTGTAGCATATTTACTTATAGCTCTGTATCTTGAAATCCAATAATGTAATGGTACAAGTTAAAAAATGAGATAATAATAATAATAATAATAATAATAATAATAATAATAATAATAATAATATAGGAAATATATTATAGGAAAACAGTGATGCAAACTCGGGCTGACAGCTGGTGTAACAAAGCACTGCATGGACAGTTCCTTGAGAAGATCCAGGGAAAAGTAGATAAGGAAAAGACCTGGTTATGGCTAACCAACGGAACACTGAAGAAAGAGATAGAAGGCTTGATTCTTTCAGCCCAGGAACAAGCCATCAGAATGTTATCAAAGCCAGAATAGAAAAATCTGCTGATGACCCCAAATGCAGACTCTGCAAAGAAGCGGATGAAACCACTGATCATATACTGAGGGGTTGCAAGACAATAGCTCAGACTGACTACAAACAATGTCATAACACAGTCACTCAGATGGTCCACTGGAACCTGTGCCACAACTACCATCTGCCTGTAGCAAAGAACTGGTGGGATCATAAGCCTGAAAAAGTGGTCGAAAATGAGCATGCAAAACTACTGTGGGACTTCCGAATACAGACTGACAAAGTTTTGGAACACAATGCCCCGGATATCATGATTGTGGAGAAGAAAAAAGTGTGGATGGTCGACATTGCCATACCTGGTGACAGCAGAATCGACGAGAAACAACTTGAAAAAGTCACCAGATATCAGGACTTGAGAATCGAACTGCAGAGACTCTGGCATAAACCAGTGCATGTGGTTCCAGTGGTACTCGGCACACTGGGTGCTGTGTCTAAAGACCTAGGCAAGCATTTAAAAACAATTGGCGCTGACAAGATCACCATTGGTCAACTGCAGAAGGCCACCTTACTGGGATCTGCTCACATAATCCGCTGATACATCACTCAGTCCTAAACGCTTGAGAAGTGTTCGACTAGTGATTTGGGATACAAAATCCAGCATGGTCATCTTGTTTGCTGTGTATACTGTAATAATAATAATAATAATAATAATAATAATAATAATAATAATAACAACAACAACAATTACTACTATTACTACTACTACTTTATTGTCATTGTACATATATACACAGTATACCCATACAACGAAATTCACTTAACACCCAAAGATCAGGTCCAACACACATAACAATCCCCAAACACTCACCCACCCACCCACCCACCCCAAATTCCCTGCCCCTAAACCACCCAAACATCCACCCATCAGACCAAGTAATGCTGTCCAACAGTTCACTGATGGTGGCCCTTTAGTTCATTGTTGAGTACAATTATAAGCAAGCCCACATGTCGATAAATGAGCCCACTAAAACAATAAAATCTAATAATGAATTTTATGTAAAAACAGTATTTTGAATCAGCAATCTGATTAATTTTATTTTTAAGCGAATATGATTGAATATAATTGAAGGCAGAAATCTCCACGGGGGTATGGGACTAAGCTGAAGGTACCTAAAGATGAAGCAAGTATGTAAGCAGGATGGACAAAAGCCAAGAAAAGATCCTTTAGGGAAGGGGTGTCAAACTGGTGGCCTGCGGGCCAGATGCATCACATGCAGGCAGTGGTGAAATCTAAATTTTTTTACTACCGGTTCTGTGGGCGTGGCTTGGTGGGCATGGCTTGGGCATGGCAAGGGAAGGATACTACAAAATCTCCATTCCCACCCCACTCCAGGCGAAGGATTCTGCAAAATCTCCATTCCCACCCCACTCCTGTGGGAAGGATACTGCAAAATCCCCATTCCCTCCCCACTCGGGGGCCAGCCAGAAATGGCATTTGCCGGTTCTCCGAACTACTCAATATTTCCACTACCGGTTCTCCAGATCCTGTCAGAACCTGCTGGATTTCACCCCTGCATTCAGGCCATACCCACTCCAGCTCCCCAAAGGGAAAAAGTGTCATGATATGTCACGTGATGGCAATGTGATGCCACGAGTTTGACACCTGTGCTTTAGGGGAAGTAATTAACAAGGAACCAACTTGTTAAGGAAATGAAAGAAGAAAAATGTCACCTGAAACAGACAAAAGAAATTGGGCCTGAGCACATGGAAAACCCATGCAAGTCCCATCAACCAGTATCAAATTTGAGAATCAACAAAGTAAGGACTTTGGAGATTAAAGTGGTCCTAAAGCTTGCCCACTCTTTGAGTCATCACTGGATCCAGACTTGGTGGGTTTTCATTCCTCTGACTAATGCCTGGCAGCCTAGTTGAAAAGGAGGTGGGTAACGTGTGAATGAACAGGTGTGTGCATTTGAGAAAGAGTAAATATATAGAATGCATGGAGATCCACTGAATTTAAAATAGCCACAAATAAACCAAAGAACCATTTGTGACTCTAGTTGAAAATGATTTGAGTGTGGCTGTCCCAAAGGTGCTTTTTTCAGGAGGCAACTGGACTTTCTGGTTTTTCACTGAAGATGTTTCGCTTCTCATCCAAGAAGCTTCTTCAGCTTTCACTGGATGGCGGGGAATGGTCCAGTCAGAGCTGAAGAAGCTTCTTGAATGAAAGAAAAACCAGAAAGTCCAGTTGCCTCTTGAAAAAGCACCTTTGGGACAGCCATGACCTGGATGACTGAGAATCTCCATAAACATTTGAGTGTGGCTATTTTCCAGGGCTGTGAGTGTATGCGTGAGTGATTGGCCATAAGTTGAAATAAGAGCAAACATCTAACAGGAGACCTTATAAAAGCCTACAGAGAAGAAACCTGGCATACTGCTGTTGACACAGCAGTTGACAAATATTTAGTCACTGCCAATAAAATGTCTTCCTATTTAGCCTGCCAGTCTAGCTGCCTTCATAGATGAATATTTAAGTTCAGCATCAGGAGCTACGTACCATGTTAGATAGGGCAGTTAGCAATGAAGACATCTCTTCGGCTAACTAGTTCCCAGACTATGTAAAACATTAATGCAAGGCTGAGAAATTTCCTTTCATGTTCCATTTCTTATTCAATGAGACAGACTAGTTGCTTTAGAAACTCTGTCAGATGAGACTTATGAAGACATTCTTATGATTGGAACATGACATTCTTGCACTTAGTTAATTATAAAGTAGCTATGGTGTCTTCAGTTACTTGGGTACTTTTTAATTAACCGACTGCAAGAATTCCTCTCTTCTGCCCACTAACATCACAAAAGTATATATCGATATTTTTAAAACATTTAATAACCATGCAAACTTCACACATAATTGTCTTGCTCCATATAGTCTATGTCAGACCATTTAATACACATCCCATTTACTTTATTTCCTTCATATAGATCAGTGGTGGGTTGCCCCTGGTTCAGACCAGTTCACAAGAACTGGTAGTAAAACTGGTGGGAGGCTCCACCCATTGACCCGGAGGTCATCATAGGTGATCTGCACATGCGCAATGCAAACTGGTAGTAAAGGTAAGTAGAACCCACCCCTGATATAGATGTTAAATGGCAATAGGAAAAGAATAAAATCTGTTTAAAGTAAATAGATTAAAAAATTGTGATAGGTGAAGATAAGGAGGTGAGGGCGGATGGTAATATTGATTATATATTTTATAAAAAAAATATAGATAAAAGGGGGAAAATAAAATATTGGCAGAGATTGGAGTATATATATATATATATATATATATATATATATATATATAT
>WNWU01000063.1:14232299-14257798 GCA_012654045.1 Ptyas mucosa
ATACTGTAAAATCTCCATTCCCTCCCCACTCCAGGGGAAAGTTACTGTAAAATCTCCATTCCCTCCCCACTCCAGGGGAAGGTTACTGTAAAATCTCCATTTCCTCCTGATCAGCTGGGACTCGGGAGGCAGAAAATAGATAGGGGCGGGGCCAGTCAGAGGTGGTATTTACCGGTTCTCCGAACTACTCAAAATTTCTGCTACCGGTTCTCCAGAACTGGTCAGAACCTGCTGAATACCACCTCTGCAACATATCGTTGACCACGTCTTTCCAACTTGGGGATTTATGCAGCATACTTCCTTGTATTCCAGATTCTGTTGGAAGAAGAGTTTCTCTCCCTCTCTCTCAGTTTCCCCCTTTGGAAATACGAATCTAAATGATAAGCATGTGTAACTTTTTGTTTGAAGCTGAAACAACATTAATCCTGATATAATAGATTTATTCACAGAACCAGACTTATTCCCTTCACCTATTCTCATAACTCATTTAATTCATTTTGGCTCAGCTTCCATATTTCTTCAGCTCCCAGAGCTATTTGTCTTATGTCCATCTTTGACTTTAATACTGTTTTCGTATATTTCATGCTTCTCATATAAAGCTCATCCCAATGGCATTAAAAAAAAATATTACAAAAAATTATGCCAAAGACATCATTACTGCAGCTAGATTCATTTCAATATGGTTAGTCTTTGTTAATGTAATAGGAAAGATAGAAAATACCCTGCCAACTTCTAGGTTTGAACTTTGCCTCAATAGTTACTGGAATGTTACTAGAATGTTTCGGTCAATATTTAGATCAATGATAAGACTGTAGTTTAGCCATATTGACCCCAACCCATCCACAATATTCTCCATAAGTACACTTGGCCATGTTGGTTTCGATTATGGGAAATGAAGGCTATTAGAGAGCACTAGGTTGCCACTTTAGAGATAATTTTTCTCAAGATCAATAGAACAATTCTATATACCATATTTTTCGGAGTATAAGATGCACCTCCCCCCCTAAAAGGGGGTGAAAATGTAGGTGCATCTTATACACCGAATGTAGCCCCAGCCATGCACTGTCCCCCACTCTTTGGCCTCTGCCTCCCAGCAGTTTACCTCCTTGCAGCAAACAGCAAGAAGAAACAGCTCCTTTCAGCTTCAGCACAGCCTAATTAGCACAAGTTGATTGGATCGGCCTCCTGACTCTCAGCTGTTTTGCTCTCAGCTGTTTTGCGCAGGCCTCTGCTGCTTGCTGCAAGGAGGTAAATTGCTGGAGCAGATTTTTTTTTTCCCCTTGTGCTAATCAAGCTATGCTGAAAATGAAAATGAAAGCAAAGCTGTCTGTTTGCTGTTTGCTGTTTGCTTCAATGAGACAGAGGTAGAGGCAGAGGGAGATTTCTTTTTCTTCTTTTCCTCACCAAAAAAGGTAGGTACGTCTTATAGTCCGAAAAATATGGTAATTCTACTAAAAGCGTTGAAGTCTGTGTTTTAAGATAGCAATAGCACTTAGACTTATATACCGCTTTACAGTACTTTACAGCCCTCTCTAAGTGGTTTACAGAGTCAGTGTATTGCCTCCAACAATCTGGGTCCCCTACCTTGGAAAGATGGAAGGCTGAGTCAACCTTGAGAAAAATAAAGAGTTTTTTTCTTTAAATCCAGTAGAACTAATTATTTTTCATCTGAAAAACACTTAAATAAAACATGATTATGCATACTGTTTAATCCAGACACAATTTTAGTTATCACCATAAGTATAATTTTAGTTATCACCGTAAGTATAATTAAACAAATTTGACTATCATGGTGAACTAGAGTTAAGCAGTAGAGAAAAAGACTTATTGACAGATAATTGCATAATAACGATGCTTTAAGACTTAGAGGCTGAGATTTTGGGGGGCAGATTTCATCTCTCTGTCCCTGACTCCTTAGTCTTACTAATTGGACATTGTGGAGAAGCTTGGAAAATATGTACTCAAAATATGAAAAGTTATATACTTTTTCAGATGTCAGATATAATTAGAATGACATGTCACAAAAAGCCATCCATCCCTTAGGTGGAATCAAACTGCTAGAATTGCATGTCACACTTTTCTGCAGTGACATGCAATTCTGCAGCTAGAATTCCATGTCACACTTTTCAACCAGAGGCATGCAGCTCAGTTATGGCAGCCTGGTGTAATATGATATATAAGATGAGATAAAAAAATCAATGGTGGTGCAGTATTGCAGGCTAACTCTGCCCACTGCCAGGAGTTTGATTCTGACTGGCTCAAGATTGATTCAGCCTTCCATCCTTCCAAGGTCAGTAAAAATGAAGACCCAGATTGTTCGGGGCAATATGCTGACATTTGTAAACTGCTCTGCGAGTGCTGTAAAGAATTTTGAAGGGGTATATAAGTCTAAGTGCTAGTGGTAGTGCTACTCTTATTATACTGGGGATTCATAAACCACAATCTATGTAATTCTGGCTGTTTTTCTTCAACCAAATGAACAGCTCATATACCAACCAGACAAAGTTAGTTTTAAATGCATTGAGTAAGACTGATTAGAGACATCATTCAACCCCTGCCTCCCTGAAGTCCACATGATTCCTCATAATCTTTATCATCAAGGGAAAGAGAAGCCCATGAAGTCTGCTGGGCTTGACCTGGGGCTATAATTTCCTGCCTAGTATTGGATCCCAAAAATGTTCTGGTTTGACATAATAATAAATGCATTCATAAGGACTGTTTCACTTAATACTGTTCCAAACCACAATAGTATCTATCATCCCTCTTTTGTTCTAACTGAACATGGAAAAGGTTCGTGCAAAAAGGGCCTTTAAAAAAAAATATCCATTTTAATGCGTAGCGGATGAATTATTTGGTGACCGTCTACCATTACTTCGTATGCATATTCTCGTTTCCCCTAGAGCAGTGTTTGTCAACCTTGGCAACTTTAAGATGTGTAGACTTCAATTCTGAGTATTCTCCTGCCAGCAGGGTTGACTAGGGGATTCTGGAACTTGAAGTCCACATTGGTTCAGGAATTCTGGGAGCCGAAGTCCACACATCTTAAAGTTGCTGGGATTGAGAAACGCTGTTTTGAAGTTCTTACTTTGTTTTTGTTTTTTTTAATAGACTTCTAAGTTTTAAAATACTTTTAAAGGAAACTAGAGTTGATAATCCATCACTAAAATGTGATTAAGGAGACACAAGCAATTATTGTTTGTTTGCTTTGTTTTGCTTTTTTTTTTAAAAAAAATAGTTCCTACCAAGGTATCTCCATCATCACCCACACTGTCATAATAAAACCTTATTTTAATGTTTGCGTGTAAGGTTATCCATCATAAAAAAAATAGCATATTGCTATGTCTGATCAAATCTGGAATGGGATATTGTTTACTTTGCTGCTCCTTGAGAATAGAAACAATATCACTGAAAATTCTGTGGCATTTCTGTGAGGCAACAGATGAGCTGGAAGGCTGTTGCACTTGCCTAGTTCTTCAATATCATACTATGTTTCATCTTGCCACTGGGAGAAATCTTGGGTGTATTTTGGGGTCAGAGTATTTGAGTTACCTTGGTTAAAAATAAATCAGAAAACAGTAGCTGTCAGTGTGATTCTACTGTCCTGTATGCTCTTTTCTTTTCAAGATTGTGTCCATTGGGAAGATCATTTCCAATTGATCTTGAAACAGTCCTGTAATGTGCAGGTTAGAGATTCCAGTTGGAATCAATTTACTGAGCAGCCCCAGGGTTGCAAGGGGTGGAGCATTAAAAATGGGAGGTTCAGCTTATTCACCCTCCTATTGAATATGTTTCTGCAATGGAGGGAGGGGGGGAGGGAGGAAGGAAGGAAGGAAGGAAGGAAGGAAGGAAGGAAGGAAGGAAGACAAAAGTGCCCTCTAGATTGATCAGATTGGTTAGAACAGCTGATGTGTTTCTTGCTGTTTTGTTTGAAATTTTCAGATCATTCTTAATTTCTACAATGCCTGCTATTAAATTTTACTCTATTCTGAACCATGTTTTAGCAAGTAGAGAATTTGGTGTTCAACCAACCATATACATTTCTGGTCGTTTGGAATGTATTTTTTAATACCATTGTCATAGGTCGCCTTCTCAAAGTTATACTTCCTAAATTATGCTTCCAAACTGAACTTAAACTGGAAACGCACTGCAGGCTTTATCTTTGCACATTTAACTTTAACAGATTTTAGGACATCAAAATGTTCAGCAAAAATCATCTTCTTCTTCTTCTTCTTCTTCTTCTTCTTCTTCTTCTTCTTCTTCTTCTTCTTCTTCTTCTTCTTCTTCTTCTTCTTCTTCTTCTTCTTCCTCCCCTTTCTCCCTTCCTAGAGGAAGAGGCCTAGTAATGCAATGGTTAGAATGCAGTATTGCAGGCTGACTATGCTCACTGCCACGAGTTTAATCCTGAGTGTTTCAAGGTTGACTCAGACTTCCATCCTTCCAAGGCCAATAAAATGAGGACCTAGATTGTTGAGGGCAATATGCTAACTCCGTAAAGCACTATGAAATGACATATAAGTCTAAGTGCTACTGCTATTGGTATTCCTCCTTCTTCCTGCTTCTATTTCATGTCCTGTTGAAGAGTAAATAAGCTACCAGCTTCTCTATGTGTTTGAGAACACAAGATAAAAGCAGACCTCCAGTTCTGTAAATTGGAAGCTGGTCTTGGGCCATTAGATTTCTCTTGATCCGATGAATCATGGAATCAAAAAAGAGGAACTCCGTTCTTAACATGAGTCATAAACTTTCCACTTTCACTCATTATATTGTCATTACTTTAAACTGTGAAACAGTCTGCTTTTCTTCTGATGCCATCCTTGTGACAGGCATATCCTGATGGAAATGACAGGCATGCTAAAAGTACTATTCAGGCTTCTCTTAGCTGAGGAACTTGAAAATCATTCAGTAGTCTCTACAATCAAGCTTACTGTGTGGATTGATTTAAGGGTAGATTGATAGTAAAAACTATTATTATCTATACTATGCAGGTCAATACAAGTGAAGAAAATACTCCTTCTTTTCAAGCTTTGCTATTTTTCAGCTTTTCTGCTTTTTACTATGCCAAAATATGGTATACTTTATGTATACAACAGAAGGAGAATCTGTGGTGCTTTTCCATTTTAATCTCTGCAACCCATGTGATCCATTATGGGACACCTGCAGTACAAGCTGATCTGCAACTCCAATGCCCACCAGGACATTGTCCATTTTGCTAAGTCCTAGTATGATCCCTCTAGGTATGTCACTGAGAATTGATCTGCTGTCCTCCACAGTTCATATCTGCTTCTAGAACAATCAAGGATGTTTTACAGCTGCAGAAGCTAGAAGAGGTTTACTGCTTTCCATTTGTAGAAAGAATTTCCGTTTAATGTTCATGAAACATTCCTTTAATCTTTTGGCCTGTTTTCTATCAACTGCCTACTTGTGTGGAATGTTCTGTTATTCATATCTGACTTGAGTTTATTTTTATTTTACATGAGCCTTTAGTGTTGATGTTCAGGAGACGTGGCACTATGTACAGCTTAAATATGGGTTACTCAGTGGGAAAGTAATCGAGAGAAGGATATATTTGTACAGGTCATGCTACTGAACATCACCCATGAATTTCTTCACGAAGCATTGTTTTAACTGAGTAAACAGTCAGTGCTTTACAGCACTGTAAACAGTAGAAAAGATCTAACTTTGATAATTCCAGTGCAAGTGGTCACTGAGGTTTTTTTTTCTTTGTACTCTGCTCTTTAACAATTATGTGATATTGCTAATAGAAGTCTCCCACTGGTTTGAAGTGAGGTGTCACGCATAGTCTCTATCCTGCAGATACCTGCCAGAGATGAAGTGGAAATTCTGATTCAACGTTTGGAAGTGAAGGACTGGAAAAGAAAAAAACAACAACAATCGACCGAAGCATGAAGGTTGCATTAAAATTTATCCCCAGATAGTCTCTTCTTTGGTAGTACATCTAGAAGAGGTGGTACTACATCTATTTCAATCTGGAGGATCAGATTGACAACTTGAGGATTCTCCTTGACTTCTGGTGGATAATGGTCTCTGATGGAGACCATGGCTATTGCTCAGCTTTGTCTATTATACTACTTGCCCTTTCCTTCAGAAGGAGGCCCTGAAAACAGCGATTCACTTCCTTCTCATCTCCCAATTAGATTACAAAAATAGGTACAACATGAGGCTGTCTCAGAAGTTACCAACAATCCAAAATGAAGCAACCTATTTGTTGCCAGAGGTAAACTGTTATTTGCTCATAATTGTAGTTCTGCAGATCCTGCATTGATTACCAGTAAGCATCTGGATACCTTTCAAAGAATTTTTAACATTAAAGCCCTTCTCAAGCATGTTCCTGCAAGATTCAAGGTCAAATTCAAGTGGATCCTATTCATTCAGTGCACATGTCTCAATTTGGGAAGCAAAGAGTTCCATCACATCCAAGGGAAACAACAACAAAATATGTCTATTAGTTCTGTGGGAAGTGGTCCCCCCCACCTGCCAAAGAATGAAATGTTTTGGGAAATATTAAAAAGGCAGGATAAAATATTTCCCCTAAAGGAGAAATGAAAAAAATCTTAAGGGAGGCAGAAACCAGCCCCAGTTTCCCTGCCCCAAGCAGAAACTGAGGAGGCCAGTTTTTAGAAATGCAGATTTGATAATCCATTCAGAAAGACTGGGTTAAGATAGAAACTCAGATAAGCAACTGCTCTGTCCCCGTCTCATACATGCACCCAAACAGCCAGCCGGGGGTTAAATAACTTTTCAAACACCCAATGTCAGTTATCAGAAACTTGGCAACAACCCCGTAGCTGCCTGCCAAGACTTTACTCCAAGAAGAAGGAGGGGTTGTTCCTCCACCAGATAACACAAACAAAATACACACAGTTTAAACAGTCCAGTTCATAAATTAAATCCACAGCAGATTAGGCGTTGTTTTCCAGAGGTGCAAGTGATTTGCCAGAAGTTTAAGCTTTGTCCATCACAGAGTCAGAATGGCCACCACCCTCCCTTATGTAGCCTGTGGGGTGTGGTCCAGTGACTCAGCTTAATCTCTGGCATGCCTCCTCTTCTGCTGCGTACGTTTGTCTCACCGACGCTGGCGTGGATCCAGCCACAACTTATCTCCATCGTTGCTATCTGACTGATCGGAGACACCTGGCTCCTGGCCAATCTCTTCTCCTTCGGCAGACACCTGAGGCATTGCCAGAGAGGAGGGTCTTGGAGAGGGAGGCCTGGCCGACTCCTCTCCTTCATGTTTGGAGCCTTCCTCCTCCGATAAGAGGGGCTTGAGGGTCTGAGCCACAACAGCAACAAACAAAAGGTTGACAAAATTAGCTCAGACAAACATCTAGGATTTGCATTTCCTCTTTTGCTTATAGAGCCAGCTATGACCCCTACATAACCCCTACACGACCCCCCATAGGAATCCAGAAGATATAAAAACCCACCCACTCTAAACTCCATTTTGTCAGCTGCTCACAAACCGTGGTGGTTCTGCTTCATCATTAAACTTTCTTTCCAATCAACCTCCATGTTGTTTCCAGCATCTTTTTCCCAGCTTGAAACTGAACTAGATGGATTTTCCTTCCAACAGTTCAAAATCCTTTCTTATGAATATTATTACAAATTGGTTAGGTAGGTAGAACCATTTTTCTCTATCTATTTCCCTCTCTTCTTTATTCCCTTTTATAATTTTTTTAAAATTTCCAAAAATAATGGATAGCATTTTATTATTTAAGCTAAAATAAGAACTGTTTATCCTTTTACATAATGTTTTTTTTACTAAAGGTTCAGGAGTTAAATTGTTGTTCAATTCAATATTTCCACTGATACACAGTCTGGGGTTATTTCTTGGATCCATAAATGCTAAATAGAATCTGATTTTTGTTTGTTTGTTTGAAAGAAACAGATATAAAGAAGTAAGGAACCAGTCAATTGCTTCGTTGGAGACTGTGATTTGGAACAGGTGGTTTTATATAAAAGGTTTGATTTTGTTATTTTTCCAACTTTTGATTTGCATACTTTGAAAGTGATTATTCAAAAGGAAAGAGGTTCAGAATGGAAAAAGAGAATGGTGCACTATCCTCTTCTCCATATCCAGATGTTTAAAATCCAGAAATAATCCATAGGTAGTTCAGTAAACCACAGAAAAGTCCTGAGAAAATGAAAGCAATTGATTCCTTCTTTATACACTTCTGATCTCATTATATAGTAGCACAATTTTGGGAAGAGCTATTCTGGGAAAACAAGACCTGAAAATGGTTAAAAATAGGAAATTTGAAGGTGTCAGAAGAGTGAATTCTGGCTTCCTGAGACCAAGTCTTAAGGACAAAAGCATACAAAGCCAGAATTGAGAAGACTCCAATGAACTCCATTGAATGAAAACAATGTCACAATAATAAAAATAAATACATTAAAACAGGTTGGCAGATGTCTATAAAGATTCTCAGTCATCCAGGTCATGGTTGTCCCAAAGGTGTTTTTTCAAGAGGCAACTTCCAGAAAGTCCAGTTGCCTCTTGAAAAATTACCTTTGGGACAACAGGTTGTCAGGTTATGCTTGTACCATGAGTTCATGCAGATGGAAAACTAACAAAAAAGAATAATCATGAATCGGATCAGATTTAAGCGAGTGTATCATTTGGTCAAGGACTGATCCTAAGTAAATGATGCAGAAATATGAACTCATTTCAAGTGGAATCTGCACGTTTCTTAAAGCTTTTGGATTTTTTTTTTCAAGAGGCAATGTAATATTTTAATAGATAGCTTTGTAAAATGAATATTTACTCCATGTCTCACATTTCAATATAAAATGCAAGAATGGGAAAATGAATCAGCCTGTCTTATACCAGACTGTGTTTTAGTTCTGATATATTACACAACTGGAACTATAAAGCTTCTGTATTTATTCTCCTTTCCTGTAACAATCAACTGTGCCTCCCAGGCTTCTAAACGTAAACTCCCAATCTTTCTAAGATTTATGCAGGTCCTTAACTTTACTCCCTGCGAACTCAATGTGGTATTTTCTGAAATCCTACAGTCTTAAGTAAAATAAAACCTTTTAATGCTGAGCTACCCTTCCCTTTAACAGTAGGCTAGGACAATACTGCACAACAGTGTGTAATCATCTCTTGAAATTGCAGGAAAACACACACTTATGCAGCCTTTCGAGTTCCAAAGCTGGGTAGTTGGTCAAAGTTTAATCAAGGAGATTGAATGAAACGTAATTGATTTTGAAGAGTTATCCATTTTTACTAAAGAGCAGTACACGTACATTTCAGGTAATATCTAATGGATTCTTTGACATGCCATCAGTCATCTACTGTAGCTTTTGTGCAAGGTTTTAACAATGACTTTCCATTTTATTGAAAAGTTGCCTATGATTACTTAAAAGCCTGCTGCCTTGTTACATCACGTTTCCTGCTCTAAGAAAAAGCATTTGCCAACCCATACAACTGTAATGAAATTCTGTTTGGCAAGTAGTGTGATTATTACTTTCCTTCCATTCTTTAGAGGTTTCTGTGGTCTGAAAGCTGGAGTTATATATATATGTAATATAAATCTCTTATAGCCAGAACTTGGATGTTGTTTTCTATTTTTTTTAAAAAAAAAATCTTACTAATATCCTTTTGAAAGGTTTGCAAGACAACTATGAATTATTTAATTATTTGTCAAATTTGTAAGGCCATCCATCTATCCAATTACACTCTGGGCTATGAGCATACCATATAATACAGTAGCAACAACAAAATTCTGGCTTCAGGCCCTCTCGCTAAAAAAAAAAAAATCTAAACTAAAAGTGTGGCCTCCATCCCTGTTAAAAAAAAATAAAACTCAAGTCTTTGTAGCCTTTCAAAAGGCCAATATGTTTGGGGTGGTTCATATCTCTTCAGGGACAGTGTTTCAGAGGGCAGGGATCATGACAGAGAAGGGCCACTTCCTAGAGTCCACCAACTGACATGACCTTACTGAGCATGCATATTCTGTGAGAGCAAGTGAGACAGGCAGAAACCACCAAGAAGATTTGTCCTACAAGTAACCTAGCCTCATGACAACTAGTTCATTGTTGCATCTAGAAGCCAGTGGTGGGCTTCAAGTTATTTTACTACCTGTTCTGTGGGTTTGGCTTGATGGCTGTGGCATGGCTTGGTGGGTGTGGCTTGGTGGGCGTGGCAGGGGAAGGATACTGCAAAATCTCCATTCCCTCCCCAATCCAGGGGAAGGTTACTGCCAAATAACCATTTTCTCCCTATCAGCTGGGACTTGGGAGGCAGAGAATAGATGGGGGCGGGGCCAGTCAGAATTTTTACTACCAGTACTCAAAATTTCTGCTACCAGTTCTACAGAACTGGTCAGAACCTGCTAAAACCCACCTCTGCTAGAAGCCTACACATTAGTACAACCAATTATACTGCAGCTGCTGTATTCTAGACCAGCTAAAGCTTCCAAATACTTTTTAAAGGCAGTCCAACATAGAACACATTGCAGGATAAGTAGTCCTTAGCCTATGACCACAATTGAGCCCAAAATGTTTGTTGTTCAGTGAGAAATTTGTTCAGTGAGTTTGCTCCATTTTACGACTTTTCTCATCACATTTGTTAAGTGAATAATTGCAGTTCTTAAATTAGTAAGTTCTGAGTAACTGCAGTTCTTAACAGTTAAGTGAATCTGGTTTCCTCATGGACTTTGCTTGTCAGAAGGGCACAAAAAGAGATTACATGGCCCTGGGATGCTGCAACCATCATAAATATAAGTCAGTTGTCAAGCATCCAAATGTAAATCATGTGGCCATTGCGATGCTGCAATGGTCATAAGTGTGAAAAATGGTCATAAGTCACTTTTTTCAGCACCGTTGTAACTTTGAACAGTCACTAGATGAACTGTTGTAGGTAGAGGACTACCTGTAGTCTAATTGATAGGTGACAAAAGCTTGAATGATCAGAGTGATGCTTACCAATTTAGGAATGAGCACACAAAAAACCAGTGGCCAAAGCCTTCTTGTCACCTGTTCCTTGGAAGGTGCACCCACTGTGTCTGGGATATGCCACTCCATTCAGAGTTATTGATGGAAAACAACTTGGATGGTGGGGAGAGCGGACTAGCCATTCAGTCTCATTCACAAGTGCACAACCATAGCCATAAAGCCAGGCAAAATTACTGAAGATGATGGAATACAGTTTAGCCATGAAGATTTGATAAAGGCAGAGGCACTCAAAGAAGGTTGCAAATGTTTGGGAATTTTGGAAGATTCCAATTCATTACGGAATTGAGCCTATGAAAATAAATCTCCCAAACATACCAAACATGTTCAGAAAAAGCAGAGCTAACAGGTGGAAACACCATTAAACCAATCAATAACTGGGCAGTCTATGTTATTCAATATAAAACAAGAATAGTTTTTTTTTTATTGAAAAAGTTTTAAAAGTTTTACATACATTTTCTCCCCCCCCTCCCCAACCACCCCCCGACTTCCCAGAGCAAGTACAAAATAAAATACAGCTTAAATTCTCTAAATTAAACTCCATTTCACACTTATTATAATCATGATCATTAAACAAATAGATAAAAGGAAAGCAAGTCTTTTTTCTCCTTATTCCATCTAATTCAACAAAATTATCTCCATTTATAATTACAGCAATTAAAACAATTAAGTATTATCTAATCAAACCTATCATTACTCAATTTGGCTAATTGTTACTTAACAAATTATTAGATCTATACAATTTAACAAAATATTTTATAACTTCTTTCATTTAAAACAAAACAACAACAACAACAAAAGGAAACCCTCACTCAAAAAACCCCCGATTTAAAAAAAAATTACTATATAAACTCTTCCGTCCTTCACTTTTAAACCATCAAGGTCCAATTATAATTAAAACACTTAATAAGAAATAATATTAACAATAATTTTTTAATTAATAATCAAACCTCTTATATCAATACATATTAACAAATCAACTAAGAACATCATTTAAGAACTTTATCAATCCTTTAAATTCTTCATACTAGATTGAACCAATTGCTAATCTTCTTGTCTTCACATCTTCCAACAGCATATAAGATATCTTCATTTACGTCTACCCACCTAAATAAAAATTGCTTCTGTATATATATATAAAAAAGCCCCCCGAGTGACTTTGTAATTGTAATTATATTTGAAATGATATCCATCAAATCCAGTCAAAAATTAGATTAATAAATTCGTCAGACATATTAGGGAAACCACCAGATCAACTGCAATTGCCCTAGGTCCATAGTCCTTTTGCCTTGTATTCATTACCATCAAGCAGGAAACTTCAATTTGCTATATTCAGTAGAACTTCTGTGATTGCAATTAAGTCCAAATTTGTTGCAGTCCTTAATAAAATAATCCAAATCATTCAAGTCAGGGCATATTTCACAACCCAATACACCAGCATTGCTGTGATCTGTTTATTCTTCTCAAATATTCCAATACAGCTGTAGGTTGCCTCCTCATCGTTGCTCATCGCTTAGTTAACTGGCATTAAACTGCTGTCTGTTTTTTTTTTCTTTTTCCAAAAAATTCAAAATCTTTAAACAGTTAAACAATACTTTTTAAGGACCATCATCCCATCAAGCAGGGTTATTTTCCATTTCTCCAGTCTTTCTTCTTTTCCTTTTTACGAACTTTCTTCTTAACTTTGATCCCTCTGCCTTTTTTAGCTCCAGTAGAATTTTGCGGTTTTTGGGATTGCATATTATAAAATTTTTGCAGAAATGTAGCTTCTTCTGGAAACAACTCTTTAAGTGCAGATTGAGTTTTATAAAAAAAAATTCATAGAACCAAAATTTCATCAGCTTCCAACACTTCTTGCTCCTTATTTTGCACAGCATTCATCTTTCTCTCCTCAGTAAAATCTGCTATAATCTGTTGTTGTTTTTTTGCATCTCCCAACTCTTCATTCAATCCCCCACTGCTAGATTGCAACTCAGTATTTCCATGTATTTCATTGTTTCCAGCTTGAGAAGCTTGAAATATAGTATCAATTCTTTTCAATAAAGCAGAGGTAATTGAACTCAAAGCTTCCTCAAAATCAGACCATTGAGGGTTAAATAACCCTCCTTTGCTTTCAAAAAGCCCAGCCATCTTGCCCCCCTTCTTCCTTCCCTTCCAGAAGGACAGAAAAAAAAGGGGGAAGAAAAAGAAAAAAAGAGTTTCAAGAAGAAAAAAAAAGGGATCCTTTACAATTTGTAATTTGTATTGCTGCTTCAATTATTATTATTCCTTTCTTGTTACATCCACTTTTCAAAAAGGAGTTTTACGTTTCAAACAGGGGCTTGTCAATAATTACTTTTAGCTTTCACTTCTTCACGCCCCGTTAAAACTCAAACGCCATCTTGCTTTCACTTTCAGCTTAGGAAGAATCTTTTAAAGAAAGTAAATCTTTGGAGTTAAAAGGAAAAAAAAATACTTGCTGTTTGATTCATACTGCTTGTGCTCCGCCAGCTTGATTCAAAGAGTATCTATTTAAAGTTGGTGCTGGGATGGTAACGACATCTAGCTCTGCAAAGTAGAGGCATCCAGGGTCCGGAGTACTGACAGGCTTAGCGGGGAGCTCTCATCTTCAAGCGCCAGATTATGTGTGAAATCCGGCACTTTCAGGGAGCTCTACCCCACCCGTCTACTCACTTTCCCCCCTCATACCAGGGGGAAAGTTTTCAAACCGCAAGACAGCCGATAGTCGCTGTTCTTGCAGTTCTACGAAGCCCTGGGCTGGCGCTTCAAAAAGAAGCGTCCGGCAATGTCGCAGTCCCACCGGAAGTCAAAATAAGAATAGTTGATTGGCCCCAGATGGAACTAGAAATTTTGGATCAGAAGACAAGAAAACTAATGACAACACATCATGCATTACAGCCAAAAAGTAGTGATACGGATTTATGATTCCTACAGGTAAATCAAAATGGCCTGAATAACTTCATTAACAAAAGCCAAAGAATAGTTGCTAATGGAAGTCAATCAAGAAAAGCTCTTGAAAGCAACAAAGGTGAAAGGTTTATATAGAAAAGAAACAACTGAAAACCGATTTGTTAATTGGAAGAACAAGCGGAATCATGGTCAATACTTGGAGGCTATAGAAATTGGGGGGGAGGCATTAAAAAACATATATGGAGTTCATTAAGATCAGGAGTGTTAAAGAAAGAAACTGAAGGCTTTGTATTAATGAGTTAAGAACAAACTTTATCAACTACCGTGTTTCCCCAAAAATAAGACCCTGTCTTATAATTTTTTGAACCCAGAAATAAGAGCTTGGCCTTATTTTTGGGGAGGTCTTATTATTTTGGGACACGTGGAGCAAGATGGGGATCCTCTTGCTGTCTTACCTGATTTCTAGCTCTGTCTACCTAACCCTAACCAGAGGAAATGGTGGGGACCAGCTGGGCATGTGTTTAAATATTTTCAGGTAGGGCTTATTTTCAGGGGAAGATTTATTTTCCGGGGAGGTCTTATTTTGCGGGGAGGTCTTATTTTCGGGGAAACATGGTAATTGCACGAAGGTGAACATTCAGCATGTAACAAACAACAGCAAATGTTGCCTTGCAATGAAGCAACTAAACATTTCATTAGTGACTGCACCCATATTTTCTTAAACAGTGTCATGACCTAGTTGCCAAAATGATCTTTTAGGAATTTTGCCAGAGCTTTGGATTCTAATGTATTGAAAATTAGTAGAGCCAATCAAGTTTAGAAGATTTGGAAAATGAGCGAGCTACAATCTCATGGCAATTTAAGATCCAATAGATCACTAACATCCTGCAAAGCTATTTTTAACACCATCAAATAGCAACATCTGCCTCTCCAAGATGCTTGGGAAGGGATTGATGGGTGGATAAAAATGCCAAACTCAGTCTAAACATTTGGCTGACTGTGCAACCAACCATAATAGCACTTTGGTTTTTTTTTTTCTTGATCAGAACTTTTAGAAGATCTTTTGTTAGAGGCAGAACAGAAATGTTGTATCTGAGCGCAAGCGGTTTCAAAGCAGCTGTGTTTTTCTAGGATCCATCACCAAATTTACACATACTATAAAGAGATAATAATCATGTTGTTCCGAAAGGCAACTGAGATGTTTGGTTATTTAAGGATGATGTTCTCTTGCTTATGTATGTCTATACGTTTTATAAATAAAGTTGCAATTTTAAACCAGTTTATACTATAATTACATTTACATTTCCTGGGAGCGCAGTTTTTCCATTACTAGCATTCAGGTTCCAACAACTTGGGGGAAGCTCAGATTTTGATGATATTCACCCTTTAGTTTAAAAATAAGTTAAGCTGGTTTGCAGTACTTACACACAAAGGGCAATTATCATTAACATGTGGCTCTAAAACATGTTTGGGAAGAAGATATGTAAATTTGCATTTTGCAAATTGCAACCCACCTACTTAGTGGGGTTTTTTCCTCTTCTCTTCTATGAACATGAGATTCAATTTCAATGTGAACATTTGTAGTGATTGAATGCTACTGTCTTACTACTAGGGTGTGCAATATATACCATATAACATAACTGAAGTACTTGAAAAATGTTGGTAAAAGATTTATCTACTATTTACACATTAACAGCTTGGGTAGATATTTTCTCTTAGTTCCTTTTTTTTAAAATTTCACTTTCAAATTGTTGAAAGTCAGACAGATTAACATGATGACAGATAGCTAATGTAAATACTTGGAAGGTGCACAATATACTCATTATCAATATGTTTTCAAACTTCAGATTTATACAATAGTTTTTCCAAAAATAGAAACTTTGGGAAAGAATCCAGGTAAGTCTGATGACTATTTCATTGACAGTCATCAAATCCCTCTAAGCACCTTCCATCATGCTGCTGTGTGTGTAGGTGTTTGTGTGGGTGTGTTTTAATTTCATGTTACTAATAAAAGCCACACTGGACTAAAGGATTATACTCCAAATAGGCCTACTGATTTTCCAGCTCAGTGGTTTGATTCTTACTGTCTTCCCCTTTTGCTAAATGTGGAAAATATTAAATACACAAAGCAGTCATGCATTGTAAAGCGAGTTATTTGGCTCCCCTTGTGCCGGAGACATTTCAGTGTACAGGGATGAGCAGGAGAAAAGCTAATATCTATACTTCGGAGAAAGAAAAGTGGATCACCTATCCTGCGTGCCAACAATTTTGTACAAGTAATTAGTCTAATATTTTTTGTGTGTGTCAACAAATTGCTTCTTTGTGCAAATTGCATTAATTACATTATAGTCTGAAATTTCAGTTTAATGGCCTTAAATGTTTTAAAGCAAGCAAAAAGAAACCTATGAATCATTTGGATAAGATTTTAAAAAATGCATAGAATTAGTGAGAATTGTAAGGATCATGAGGAGGTTTGAATTGGGGGCAGGTTAAGGGTAGATTTTTGGAGACAACCGACGTGTAAGGAAGAGAAGGAAATGACACCGAAAGTGTTTAAAAAGCATTAGGTTTTCCACCAGGACGAAAGGAAAGTGGATGCAAAGAAGGACAATTTTGGAAGTGTGTGTGTGTTTCAGAGTGCCCAAATGAGTTTTCCTAATGAGATGTTTGAAAAAGAATATTGGTGGACCAATGAAAGGAAAAGTGTGTGGATTAGGGAAAAGGCATAAAATTGTTTATGCAAATAGTATTAGAATATGTGCAGAGGGAAAATCTCTTCTACTTGCTGTTAATAGAAATAGTGTAAACTGCTTCCTTGGAAATTGAAAAAGCAGGGTCACAATTGCATACTTTTTCTATAGTCCCATTTGGGGTTTGTATAAGGGCTACCACTGGACACTGTACATTTGAAAGACATTTAGGACAAAAGTACTGTATTTTTCAGAGTATAAGATGCACTTTCCCACTCCTAAAAGAGGGTGAAAATTTAAGTGTGTCTAATACACCAAGTGTAGCCCCACCCACCTGCCAGCCCCCACCTTTTGGCCTCTGCCTCCCAGCAATTTGCCTCCTTGCAGTAAACAGCAAACAGCCCGTTTCAAGTTTCTGCTTCAGCACAGTCTGATTAGCACAAGCAGCTGATTGTCGGTTGGATCAGCCTCCTGACCATCAGCTGTTTCAGGCTGTAGGGATTGCCATTGCCTATTGCTGCCTCCGCGGACCCATTTTCAGCCTCCGCTGTTTGCTGCAAGGAGACAAATTGCTGAGAGGCAGATTTTTTTTTTCTTGTGCTAATCAGGCGGTGCTGAAAATGAAAATGAAACAGGCTGTTTGCTGTTTGCTACAAGGAGGCAAATTTCTGGGACGCAGAGTCAGATTTTTTGTTCTTGTTTTCCTATATGACGTAGGTACGTCATATACTCCAGAGCATCTTATACTCTGAAAAATATGATAATTACAAGGAGACCTTGCTTAGTAACCATTGTTGGGACTGGCAATTTCATCGCAAAGTATGGAAACATTTCCTGACCCCAACAGGATTACAATATTCCTTTCCTTTCGGTCATTAAGAGAAACTCCAAGTCACTATAACCTGTGATTTTTCTACTGAATTCTCCATTAAATTCTTCTTGTTGCAAGCGGACTGAGAAGCACACAGGCATTGCCGGGATGCTCATAAATGGGAGGATGGTTGCACAGATTTTCTTTTTTTAAAATACATGGTCGGAACTTCAAACAGTTAAACGAGGCAGTCAGTTCTCAAGAACTGTCTATCAGATCATTTGATCAATAAACTGCTGATTTCTCTAAAAATGGCGGATTAAATCCCTGTAGACACTATACTTACTATCTATCTATCTATCTATCTATCTATCTATCTATCTATCTATCTATCTATCTTCTATCTATCTATCTATCTATCTATCCATGTAGGTCTTTGGTTATTTGGGTTTTCTCCCGTGTAAAATTTGGAAGTATCTTGGCGACGTTTTGATGAAGTCTCATTTGTCATCTTCAGGCTGGTGTTCTCGGCTTCGTGCTTTTAGGAGCAATTTGCAATTTGAATAACCAAAGACCTACATACAAACACCTGCAAAAACCTCAGAAAACACACACACACACACACACACACACACACACACATATAAAACAGTTGTATCATTAGTTTCAATTCCGAGCACGGTTGGTGCCTCAGAGACCTTTGTTTTCACCTGCTGTTTAAGTGGGCACGGAATATTAGGCACTTGCTGCAACTTTGCACTTTGCTGAAGGAGGATAAAAAGTAAACTGCTTCATTAGATGTAGGAACAAGAAACAGCAGGAACAAAGAAGGGGGCATGTCAGGGAGTAAAGTTCAGAGGGATGGCAAATATTTTGCATTTGCTTCACACGTAATACCAGGTATTATTCTGGTTGGTTGCATAGCCAGCAAGATGTTTAGACTACATTTATCTATCTATCGTGGAGAGAGAGAGAGAGAGAGAGAGAGAGAGAGAGAGAGAGAGAGAGAGAGAGAGAGAGAGAGAGGGGGGGGGGGGGGGGGGGGGGGGGGCAGGAGGGAGATTCTTTAGTTCTTTCTCTTCTATTCTGCTATCTCCAGGTGCTGTGATGTCCACCATCCAGACTTTTTTGTCTTTTTATCAATAATTGTTGGTCTGGAATGCTACAAGCAGGTGGTTGTCTATTTGAATTCTAAAATCCCAAAGCACTTTAGCTCCTTCATTTTCTGTTACTTTCTCTGTTTTATGATCCCAAGTTCTTGCTTGGAGAAAGTACAGAATAACAGAGTTAGAAGGGACCTTGGAGGTCTTCTAGTCCAACCCTTTGCTCAAGCAGGAGAGCATATACCATCTTGGACAAGTGGCTGTCTAGTCTCTTCTCAAAACCCTCCAGGGATAGAGCACCCACAACTTCTGAAGGCAAAGCTGTTCTACTGGTTAATTGTTATCACGGTTAGGAAATTTCTCCTTAGTTCTAGGTTGCTTCTTCTCTCTTTTATTAGTTTCTATCCATTGTTTCTTGTCTGGTCTTCTGGTGTTTTGGAAAATAGATTGATCTCCTGTTCTTTGTGGCAGGGTATTTCTTGCAGATCTTCCAATGCACCGTTGTTGTTAGTTTGTCACACTATTGTTTATAGTCAGTCTGTGCAATTTTCTTGCAGCAGCTAATTAAATGGTCCTTTGGGTGGAGCTAAGATGGAGGACAGGCAGCAATGGCTGTAAAGAGCTCCTCCAAAAGCAAATTAGGTTTTTCTTTATTTTTTAATTATTTTTAATCTATACTGGACTTTTATAAAAGCACATATAGTGTGGCTACCATTTGTTTTAGATACATTTTAACAATACTACAAGCCAGGATTTTTAAGAGTGGGGAAAAGGAAAAGAGACAGCACTCTGCAACACAGGGCTCATCCAAGCCATTGGAGCAGCAGAAAATGGAAGATTATACTGCAAACAGACACTCTGTTCCTGTGGTGAAATCCAAATTTTTTTACTACCGGTTCTGTGGGCATGGCTTGGTGGCGTGATGTGGCTTGGTGGATGTGGCTTGATTGGCGTGGCAGGGGAAGGATAGTGCAAAATCCCCATTCCCACCCAACTCCAGGGGAAGGATAGTGCAAAATCCCCATTCCCTCTCCACTCCTGGGGGAAGGATACTGCAAAATTCCCATTCCCACCCCATTCCAGGGGAAGGATACTGCAAAATCCCCATTCCCACCCCACTCCTGGGGGAAAGATACTGCAAAATCCCCATTCCCACCCCACTCCTGGGGGAAGGATACTGCAAAATCTCCATTCCCACCCCACTCTGGGGCCAGCCAGAGGTGATATTTGCCGGTTCTCCGAACTGCTCAAAATTTCTGCTACCGGTTCTCCAGAACCTTTCAGAACCTGCTGGATTTCACCCCTGCTCTGTTCCAGTAAGTAACTTATCTGCAGTCACCTTATCAGATACATTTAATTTATGTGACTCATTGGAATGGGACTTACAAACCAAACTTGAAAGCAAACAGCATGTAGAATTTTCCTCCTCTCTCTCAGAGAATGGGTCCCCTCCTTGGAACTCAGCAGCAACTTTCCTTGCACAGGAGGGAGATGTAATAAATTTAAAGTTGGGAAATGTAACAGCTTTCCTCTCTAGACAATGTTTGCTTACACCTCAAACTGTAAACTCAATCTATGAACTTTTATTAACTGTCATAAATAAGGTTGACTGCTTGAAAGAATCTTTTGCAAAGCTTGTTAGGAGCCACCCCAATACTGCAGAAGGACTTGGGAGGACAACCAGGGATAGATATGGGATGGCTAATTTAGAAAATGAAACTAGAGAAGGCCCTTGTCTTCCTTCCAAAAATATGAACACTCATAGAGAAAACACTCAGTCAGGTAAAGGCCTAAGAGATGACCAATATAACTACAGTCTGCAGACTAACCAGGTTACCTTGCAAGTTTATGACAACAGAGTGAATAGAGGGCATTGGAGTGATAGAGAAGCTGTTAGGCTGTCCCTAAGCTAGCTGCTCCGCTGTGAATTCACTCTGATAGATCAACTACACACAGAGCGGCTGCCAGCAAGAAGGCAATGCATGAGAATTCTCCTATCGTTCAGGCAGCCCACAATTCCCACTATGCTCTTTAGAATGAAGCCCTTTCTGAGCACCTTTTCAATATTTCTAATAAGGGTCTTTTGCACAGGCAAACTGTGCCCGTTCCTGAAACAGCGTCACCAAGAGGGAACTGTTGCTTTAAATCCAGGTTGCAACAGCTCTCACGCTGTTAAACCTGAGGCTGCCACAGCTGAATTGATCCTGAGAAGACAAAGGAGTGGTATACAAACTGTGTTACCCACAGCTGCAGAAAATGCTGAGGATGTGCCAGAAGAAATGCTGATTGACCTATTCAGTGTATTGCCGGAACCTGAACAAATTAATATTATTCAAAGATTGGATGATCTAATAGAGGTTCTGGAAACAACTCAATCTACAGCAAAGCCTCTATTTAATTTGGCTCCACCAATTGCTCAACCTTGTGACAATATATTTAATCAACAATTTGCCTTTACCTCAATAATAATAATAAAAAAAAGGTAGTGTCACACAGGTCAACAGTGGGGTAACTGCACTGACTGGCCCAGACTCTCAGAAACAGCTGAAATACAAAGGGTTGCATCGCACAGTGGCCCCTAAGCCAACAAACACTAAAGATATAATCCAGCTTCCATACTCATTTGACTTAGAAGTTCCCACATCATCATCTCATAAGATGAATCCTCAGCTACAGTACGTTCCTTCAAAAATGGACATAAATCTACAGTTACAGATTTAAGCTGGAGTACCTGCCCATCTGAAAAAAAATATATTCTTGGAGCAAGGGCAGAGGCACACTGGCAATCAAGATATAGAGGAGCAACAACAAGTTCTGCAACCTAGGAGGAAAAATATTGAACCTCACAACGACTGTGTTTCTATGGGAAGTATAGATGATATCGACCTGGCTCCAACATCAAGTTGACATCTGGCATTTTTATCATCTACCCAACCAACCAAGCCAGACCACCTTGCCTCTGGGAACCCCATACAGATGTGGACCTGGAATGTAGCTGGCTGGAAAGGGATGGTTGATAGTGGACTAATGAGCTTTCTCCCTAGTTTTGATAACGAAATCTGGTTAACCGAAGTGGATGAACCAGTACAACTGCCAGGCTTTCAGGGATGGGCCTCTCCAACCCAAAAAACAAAGGGAGATCCTCTGGTGGGCTATGCATTCTTATAAAGCAAGAGTTGCAATGGCGGGTGGAGAAATATAATATATAATGAAGTATTCGTACTTCCTAGCTGTTAAATTTGGATATGAGGAGTTCGAGTTAATACTGGTAAATGTGTATATCCCTCCAAACACATCCCAGTATTATAACTCTGAATACTGGATGAGCTTGGAAGTCATCCTAGATGACATATCTGTTTTCTTTACTCAGGCCACAGTAGTATTACTAGGAGATTTGAATGCTAGGTTGGGTCCCTCTTTGTATGGGACCCAACCTAGGAGTCCCAGGGGATATGATTTTATTATCATATTCTCTAGTAGGATTATGTAGGCTGTTAAGAAGATTCAGCTCTTATTGCCAGGATAACTCCCTAATCATTAGTAAATCTAAATAAAAAATAATGGTGTTTGGAAAACAACATCAGAGACATAGATGGCGAACCAATTTAAAAGGTTAACACCAGTAGTGGGATTCAGCCATTTCGCACCACTTCGGGAGAACCGGTTGTTAACTTTCTGAGCAGTTTAGCAAACTGGTTGTTGGAAGAAATCATTAGGGCAGAGAACCGGTTGTTAAATTACTTGAATCCCACCACTGGTTAACACCTTTGTATGTTTAGGCACAACCTTTTCCAAGACTGGATCCCGGGCTTGTCATTATCAACATAGTACTCTTAGAGCAAATGCCCATTTGAATTTACTGCTTAAACTAAAGAACCATAGTTACCCAGGGTCCCTGGCCCCATTAATTAAAGTATACAAAGCTAAGGTTACCCCTATGCTCTTGTATGGAGCAGAGGTTTGGGGCTTATATTCAATCACAGCCGCAGAACAAACACAGTCCCAGCATTTGAGACGTATTTTGGATGTAGATTCAAGAACGTCTGCTGCAGCAGTTAGAGCTGAATTGGGAATTCATACAATTCATGCACTATCCAAAATTAGAGCATATATCTACTGGTGCAAAGTCAATGAAATGGAGACTGATAGACTGCCCAAGTTATGTCTACTAGAGCAAATAAAATTACTGGATCACCAAACTAACAAATTTTGTAAGAAGCTGTGGCCTTCCTGTCTCCTGCGTAACAGGAGAACATTTTTTTAAAAAGGAACTGCCCAAAAAATTAAGGATATAGAAGCACAAAATGATATAGCTATCCTTAGTAAGGTAGGTAACTTGAAATGGCTGAGCAAATAAAAACATACTTTTCAAGTAGACAGCTATTTGAAGTTACAACTGCCCAAACACCTTAGGGAGATATTTACATGAGTGAGATTCGAATAGCTTGACACAATGGTCAGATATGGGAGATTCCATTCTATACCCTACAATGAGCATCTCTGCATTTGCAGAGCAGCAGAGGTAGAAGATCTGGCTCACATCCTATTTGACTGTTGCTTGTATAAGGGGGCGAGAGACAGGTATTTTGGTACATATACCAAACAAATGACCCATTGGGATCCCCATATCAAAACAACTTACTTTATGTGCGGTCAGAACCTGAAAATAACATTTAACGCAGCACAGCACTTAAACAAAATGGTTCAGTTGAGATCTGCATAGGTGGGACTGATGGGGTAGATTGCAAATATAATTTTATGTCATTTTACTCTATACCCTGTTTCCCCGAAACTAAGACATCCCCTGATAATAAGCCCAATTGGGGTTTTAAGCGTATGCACTAAAATAAGCCTCCCCCCGAAAATAAGCCCTCCCCGAAAATATTTAAACACAGAGCTGGAAATTAGGTAAAACGGCAAGAGGAGCCCCATCTTTCTCCATGCACCCCAAATTAATAAGACCTCCCCGAAAATAAGGCTAAGCGCTTATTTTGGGCTTCAAAAAAATATAAGACAGGGTCTTATTTTTGGGGAAACACGGTAGCTATGTATCAAATTATATTGTATCTAATCCTATAACTATTGTATTTTACCCTACTTTTATTTTAAACTGTTTGTATAAGATTTTAATGGTGATATGTGTTTGCACCTTGTGCTTTGATATGGCCTATAGGCTAATCAATAAAGCTAACTAACTATTAAATGGTTCGTTGCTTTTCAGTTTCTTTGCAGAGGCATAATTTGTTGTTTGTTGCTGTCTTCTTAATTCTGACTTTGTATGCATTTTTTCCTAAGGCTTCATTGTGTACTATGAGAATTGTCGGTTTCTTTAACTTGCCTGTTCTTAGCCATTGCCAATGTTGCTGTGATTTGCTTTGCTTGCTAGATGTTTTTTGTAATACTTTTGCAAAGTAATGTAATATTTTGCCTTGCCATGTCTCTTTTCTATTTTTTATTTGGTCTTTCATTTAAGCCAGTTAGGTTTCTCTAATATCAGTAAGCCTTCTAGCTTACTGATATTAGAGAAATACTAGCTTCTGTGCATCTTCTTCAGTGCCATTCAGATATTCTTCTAATGCCTTTTTTCCTTCTTCAACTATCTGGGGTACATGAAACATTCTATGCCTCCCTTGTTTCTTTGGTATGTAGAGTCTGTGTCAACATTGCTGCAAGGATGAATGTCATGATTGCCATTATTTTTCTTCCTATTTAGGTTTTTTACTTCTGCCTGAGTCCACTCCACTAATCCATCCCTGTATTGAATGATTGGAATAGCCCAGGTTTTGATGTTTTCGTCCCATGAGTTTGGATTTTATGATCTTCTTCATTCATTACCATTTACTGTACTTTTCGCACTATAAGACGCACTTCCCTCCCCCCCCAAAAAAGTGGGTGGAAATGTCTGTGCGTCTTATAGAGCAAATATTGTGGCGGGGTAAGGGGTTGGTTCCCTACCGCCGTGGAACGCTGGAGCCTTCGCTGCCGAGCAGCTAATTGGCAGTTGGATTGGCATTGCTGATCAGCTGTTCTAGGTGGTGGGGATCGCTGCCACTGCAGATTGCCATTTGGTGGTGGCGCTTGTTGGCAATCGACGGTGGTGATCGGCATTAAATGGTGGCAGTGGTGAATGGTGGTGGCAATACGCAGTGATAGGCAGTGATCCCTGCCACCTAGAACAGCTGATCAACAGTAATCTGAGAGGCTGATCCAACCACCAATCAGCTGCTCGGCAGCAAAGGCTCCAGTGTTCCCTGGCAGCAGCAGCAGCTCAGCTCAGTTGACCAGTGGCAGGCTCAACAGACATGACAAGCCACAGGCTGGGGCTGCGATAACGTGCTGAAGCTGACCAGGCTGTTTTTCTGTTTGCTGCAAGGACACTAGCCAAATGAATACTGGATGGATGCTGGGAAACAGAGGCAGATTTTTGTTTGTTTGTTTGTTTTCCTCCTCTAAAGCTAATGTGTGTCTTATAGTCCAGAGCATCCTATAGTGAGAAAAATACGGCACTTCTAACCTCAGCATGCTTGATGTAGTCAGCTTGAAGGATGTTCAGGCATTTTTAGTGATCATCTTCATCCAGACTCATAGGGGATCTTGAGTTTTCAGTTTTTATCTTATTGATAGCGAGTGTGACACATTTTTCCATTCCCAATTCCACTGCAATATCTTGGCTGTATGAACAGACAGTGTTGAGTAGTTATTCTATTTCAGATTCTGTTTTTCCATACAGCTTCAGATTGTATAGTTAAAAAGAGGTGGGATAGCCAACAGATGTTTTTAATGTTCAATGACCCAATATTGGTTGATATTGTTGACAGATAAATCAGTGCAATGACAAATGTTGAGAGTGTGTGTTAATAATCTTGATGTCATGGCCCCATTAGAGCCTGGGGCTGATGGAGGGGGAGGGCCACTGAGGATGAGGATAAGGCAGTCCCAGGTCCCTTGAGCTTCAGAAGAGCGGGCAGGGAGGAACAGAGGGCACAGGTTGACCAAGGAAGGTAGGAG
>WNWU01000063.1:14265605-14276490 GCA_012654045.1 Ptyas mucosa
TCTTCTTCTTCTTCTTCTTCTTCTTCTTCTTCTTCTTCTTCTTCTTCGTCTTCGTCTTCGTCTTCGTCTTCGTCTTCTCCTTCTCCTTCTCCTTCTCCTTCTCCTTCTCCTTCTCCTTCTCCTTCTCCTTCTTTCCTCCTCCTCCTCCTCCTCCTAATTTAGGATCAATAAGTTTAAACACAAGACTTGCTCAATTAACTTTTCTTTTCCTTAACTAAATGCTTAAAGTCGAATATATTATACATAATTATATTGTTATAGTTCATAATGGCCTGATAATAATGGAGTTGTTGGCTTGTTTCATAATTTCTGTATTAAATGGTTAAATCTTCTGCTATTAT
Organism: Ptyas mucosa; assembly: GCA_012654045.1. Classification (NCBI taxonomy): domain Eukaryota; kingdom Metazoa; phylum Chordata; class Lepidosauria; order Squamata; family Colubridae; genus Ptyas; species Ptyas mucosa. The sequence continues at coordinate 14,265,947 of WNWU01000063.1, forward strand.
TTTTATCTTTTGATCATACCTTAGCATCTGTTCAGTAATTTTGCTATTTCTGCATGTCCACCATCTTGCTTTTCTTATTTATTTATTTATTTATTTATTTATTTATTTATTTATTCATTCATTCATTCATTCATTCATTCATTCTTGTAGCATTTATTGTAGTGCTTATTCTTGTGCTATAAATATTATTATTTCTGCTTGCTTCTTGCAGGCTCCAATTTAAAGCTACTGCCATGTTTTGCCACTGTTTGTTTCTCTTTCAATTATTTTTCAGATATCGATTGTGCAAGTTGGGTTTCTCTTTTCAAATTTTCATTCGCTGTTGTAACTATTCAATTTTATACTCTACCAGAATACTTCATTTGCAGACATTTATTAACATCCTCTCTTGGCTCACATTTATGTAGTTGTTGAGACCTCTGATTTCACCCTTCGTGGTCTACTTCACCTGTAACAAACCACAGCCCCCAATTTTTTTCTTAGCAAATGTAAGTAGTCTCTGTCATTTTAAAGCTGTAGTACATGATATATTGTCATAGGTGTCATGTCTTGAGATCTAAAGCATGCAGTTCACTTTACTCCCAAGCAATAATACCTGATATGTAACATGTTACAGAGACAATCAAGTCTTAACAGCTTTGAATGTATTATAGCAATAGCAGTAGCACTTAGACTTATATACTGCTTCACAATGCTTTATAGCCATCTCTAAATAATTTACAGAGTCAGCATATTGCCCCCCAATAATCTGGGTGCTCATTTTACTGACCTTGGAAGGATGGAAAGCTGACCTTGAGCCGGTCAGGATTGAACTGTTGGCAGTGGGCAGAATTAGCCTGCAAACACTATATTTTAATCACTCTTCCACTACAGCTCTTAGATCTCTTATTATCAAATTCCTCTGCAGTTTTAAAACTTTTCTAATTCATTTAATGTACAGAGAACTTATTTTTAACTTGCTTATGTCAAATATTGTTTGCTTCTAACCCATCCAAATATCTGTAACTTCCTTCACTGTCAGGGCTTTTGTTATTGGAGTGCCACTCCATAATTCAAGTCATGTGAGTTTTCAATTTTTATACAGACATTTCCCAAAGGCCTCTAAAGTCTTTCTTCTTATCAGCTAGTCTTCACCATCAGTTTCTGACCTTCACTTCCAATTCTATGCAGCTAGTACAAGTCTGACCTTATCTGGGCTTGGAAGTTAAGCAGAGTCAGTTCTAGTATATTTTTGGAGTAAAGAGTTCCAGTCTTCTTCCAAAAGTAAAAAAAATAGAAGAAAGGTCCATGGTCATATCAATTAAGTCACTAAGGTCAGAGCCAAGTTTAAAATAGACTTTACCTTTAAACTTAGAGGAACAACAATAAAAGTCAAGGCAAAGTACTTCTAAGTAGAATGTCAAGGACTGTACTTGGAAAGAGAAGTTTCTACTTTTTAAACTTTGTTGTTCTTTTTTCTATTGTCTATCTAGGGGTTGGTTTTGGTTATAGCTTATTAAATAAGAATGAGATTCATGTAACATTTTCTCCTGGATGCCAAAGAGGCATAGTTAATTACAAAAAGCATCCCTGGAACTGTAGACTTAACCCCAGAGGTGAAATATAAAATTTGTTACTACCAGTTCTGTGGGCGTGGCTTGGTGGTGGTGGGGGTAATGTGACTGGGTGGGTGTGGCCAACTTTTCTTTTTACTTTTAAAACCATTTTTTTAAAAAATGCTTTCAAAAGGCTCTGACAATCCCAGCTGAGTTGCCTGATCGTCAGACTTTTTTTAAAAACCCTCTGCCGATCAGGCAACTCAGCTTGGATTGTCAGAGTTTGGATTGTCAGAGGCATTTAAAAGAAAAAAAGCCTCTGATGATTGTGCAGCTCAGCTGGGCATGGGGGGTGGCAGGGATTTTTGCTACCGGTTCTCCGAACCACCTGCCTCCATCGCTAAGGGATCAGGTGATCCGGTCCAAACCGGGAGCATTTCACCCCTGCTTAACACTAACCCTAACCTTAACCCAAATGATAGGAGAATAGAATAACAGAACAGAACAGAATAACAGAAGGGACCTTGGAGGTCTCCTAGTCCAATCCCCTGCACAGGCAGGAAACCCTATACCATTTCAGACAAATGGTTGCCCAATCTCTTCTTAAAAATTTCCAGTGTTGGGGCATTCACAACTTCTGTAAGCAAGTTGTTCCTCTGATTAATTGTTCTGTCAGGAAATTTATAGCTTAGTTAATGTTCTGACTATGTGTCCACCACACTTTTTCAATATTAAATGAAAAAAAAAAAGACTACAGCCAATCCACAGATGCAGGTTTCTGGGTTTATGATTTATGCAAAACACAAGCGCATTCCTTTCCATCCCCTGAGTTTCATAGTTCTGGGTGACAAATCATAGGCCTTCGTTTTTCAGGTTTTTTAGTACATAGCTATTATTCTCTCATACTGCTCCAATATTGTGACTGAAGACACTAAGCCATAATATTACACTAACAGGTAATTATACTAAAAAGCCCATCATTTTGTGCCACTTTAAAGGGTATCAAAAACTTGACTTCAACAATAAGACCAACCAATAAAGGTAAAGATTCCCCTCGTACATATGTGCTAGTTGTTCCCGATTCTAGGAGCTGGTGGTCATCTCTGTTTCAAAGCTGAAGAGCCAGTGCTGTCCGAAGACATCTCCATGATCATGTGGCCAGCATGACTAAACACCAAAAGTGCATGGAACACTGTTACCATCCCACCAAAGGTGCTCCCTATGTTTCTGCTTGCATTTTTTACATGCTTTTGAACTGCTAAGTTGGCAGAAGCTGGGACAAGTCACAGGAGCTCACCCCATTATGCGGCACTAGGGATTCGAACTGCTGAACTGCTGACCTTTCAATCGACAAGCTCAGCATTTTAGCCACTGAGCCACCGCATAGCCAACCAATATTTGTCCTAAATTTTGACTTTGAGACAATAATTTATTGTTGTTGTTTTTAATAAATTTCCGATATGGGAAAACTACAAGAGAAAAGAGTAATAAAATGCAGGATCCAATCTGAGTCAGTCACCGGGACCAGAGGTTTATTTTTCCAAACTTTCAGGCATGGACTAAATCTGTCTCCACCTTTTGGAGAGAGAAACATTTTCTGAGGCTCCAGCAGAAGTCTGAAAGCTTGCAAGAATAAACCTCTAGACCCAGATTGGATCCTGCAACATTATCCTGGGACATGTATATTTGCCTTCATTTGTGAGAAGTAAAATGATTATAGAATGCAAAAGATTCCCCTCATAAGAGATAGTCAAATTTTGTCAACTGATACTTAATTTTCTTTTCCTTTCTCATATCAAGTGAAGTGTTAATACCACTTTATAATGCCTTGGTAAGGCCACACTTGGAATACTGCATGCAGTATTTGGTCACCACAATGTAAAAAAGATGTTGAGACTCTAGAAAGAGTGCAGAGAAGAACATCAAATATGATTAGGGGACTGGAGGCTAAAACATGTAAAGGTTGCTGGAATTTGGTATGTCTAGTTTAATGAAAAGAAGAACTAGAGGTGACATGATAGCAGTGGTCCGATATCTCAGGGGTTGGCACAAAGAAGAGAGAGTCAAGCCATTCTCCAAAGCACCTGAGGGCAGGACAAGAAGCAATGGCTGGAAACTAATCAAGGAAGGAAGCAACCTAGAACTAAGAAGAAATTTCCTGACAGAACAATTAACCAGTGGAACAACTTGCCTCCAGAAGTTGTGAATTCTCCAACAGTGGAAGTTTTAAAGAAGAAGTAGGACAATCATTTTCTGAAATCGTATAGGGTTTCCTACCTGAGCAATGGGTTGGACTAAAAGACTTCCAAGGTCCCTTCCAACTCTGTTATTCTATTCCATTCCTATTCCTATTCTGTTCTACTCTGTTCTATTCTATTCTACTCTATTCTATATGTATTATTGCAAATGCCATTGCAGTATATATTAAGCATAGAAACCTGCATATATGTACTTGTTAACCATGGAATTACATTACATTCTATGATTCTAACCTATGACCTATCTGATATGATTGGTTCAAGGAAGATGAAGAAAATTATACCTATTGCATGTTTCAAGTCTTAAAAATAATTAGAAATTATCGTTATTCAAACAGTCCCATGGTGACTTATCATTGTCCTGTCAACATATTAATCTGAAAACAAGGATGATAGAAAATAATAGCCAGATTGATTCTTCTTAAATATCTTTGCCCATCTAATTTCATTTTAAAGCTTCCCTCCTATTGATTTTTGTAACACCTCTGAGTGCAATACAGATGACAGAGGTGGTTTCATGGGGAAAGGAAATCAATGGAGTCCATCAATTTGAAATCAATAAGAGCATTAATGAGTTATGGCTGCTTATGGTTTCAAGAAAGTAACAGCAAGAAAGCAAGTTATACCTGAATAATGTTGCAAATTCTGCCAGCAAGGGAAATAAAAGCAAGCACTGAACAGCCATAATGAATATTATGATTTTCTTAATGGGAAAAATGCATCTTTTTGAAGAAGCCTCAGAGGAGATTATATGCACCAACTAAAAAACACACAAAGGAGCCAGTATGTAGAAGACTTTAATTCATAGGTTTAGCAAGATACTTAAACACAAAACTTAATGTATGTATAGGCCTATGAGAATAATGCAGCAAAGGTAAATTCATTGTGTGGGGGATTTTTCAAGTGCTAATTGCCAGGGTAATAAAAGCATAAAAATCTCAAAATGTACATTGATTCCAAATTATTGTAATTTTTCAAGCTTTCATTTAACCACTAAGCAAATAAAATTATGTTAACAAAACAACAACAACAACCCTTGAGTAAAAAAGGAGAAAAAAACCCTGCAAAGTTAATGTACATTGCCAACAATAAATACATAATTTATATAGTTGTGTAGAGCAAGAAGTGTGTGGGGGGTTGTTGGGGGTAGTATTTTTCTATATAACAGGACCATCCCAAAATATATGTTTCATTTCTCAATGCACATTGTTGAAAAATATTGATTTGACAATTTTACTTTCTTTATCTCCAGGATTTGTCAGTTCTGGTCCATTCCTGAACTCCATCACACTGCTAAATAAATAATTCCCTCAACTCTGTCAAACTATTCACTAAGTCTGCATTACTATTGCTATTAATCTTCTCATCATTCCTATCACTCATCTCCTCCCACTTATGACTGTATGACTGTAACTTTGTTGCTTGTATCCTTACGATTTATATTGATTGTTTCCTAGTATGATTTGATTGCTTATTTGTACCCTATGACTATCATTAAGTGTTGTACCTTATGATTCTTAATGAATGTATCTTTTCTTTTTATGTACACTGAGAGCATATGCACCAAAGACAAATTCCTTGTGTTTCCAATCACACTTGGCCAATAAAGAATTCTATCTATCTATCTATAAATTAGAAGAGGGAAGTGAAGGGAGAAGGGGAGGGTGGAAGCCTCTCAATTTTAGTTAAATAGATATGTTTGTGCCAATGGTGGGATTCAAATTATTTTACTACTGGGCGTGGTTGGTTGGCATGGCATGGCTTGGTGGGCGTGGCTTGGTGGGCATGGCAAGGGAAAGATACTGTAAAATCTCCATTCCCATCCTACTCCAGGGGAAGGTTACTGCAAAATCCCCATTTCCTCCTGATCAGCTGGGAGGCAGAAAAAAGATGGGGGCAGGGCCAGTCAGAGGTGATATTTACCGGTTCTCCGAACTATTCTAATTTTCCACTACTGGTTCTCCAGAACTGGTCAGAACCTGCTAAATGCCACCTCTGGTTTGATCCCAAATGATGTTCCTCCTTGAAATCATTACATATTTGACTCAAGGAAAGGATTTAACTAGTTATGGACTGGGTCAGCAACAGTTCTACTTCCATCTCCTTTACCTTTGATAGCATCTAACTTGCCATAAACTAGCTTCTTTTATTTATAGCTAATTAGACAGATAGCCAAACATTGCTAATTAACAGTGAGGGAGAGTGCTTGCATACGAAAGATTTGCCAGCCAGCTTATTAATAGACAAACTAATGGCATTTGGCCATATAAATTTGATAAATAAATTAACAAAGTATTTCATAGAATTGTAGACTCACAGCATAACAGAGATGAAAGGACTTGGATGCTCTATACTCTATTTGATATTCATGGTGAGGTAAAAGTGATAATACAACAATAAATAATGAAAAGAATCAGTTCGGCAGCATTATGGGGTTTTTGGGTTCTGCTTGACTGATACATACAAAATATGTATCAATCATTCCATCTAAGTTATTATGCAGGTATGTAATGGCCTACTGGGTTTTTGTTGTTGTTGTTGTTTTATTATGTTTTCTTTCTTTCTTTTTTTTTTTTTGCTTTGTTTTAGTCCTTATCAGAAACCTGATGTTTTGTCATTCATGTAAACATCTAGAAATTACTACTCAATCTTTTAGTCCTAAGAGGCCATCAAAAGTGCCTAACGGCATTTCAGCATTACAGGAAAACCCATAATAGCAAGCTACAGCACAAGAAAATAGTGAACAAAGCTGGAGCTGACAAAAATAACTCATTGCAAAAGGTATAAAAGGCTGAAATCAAGCCCAAACTTTGACAAAAGAAAATATATTGAATTTTGCTGGCTGGGGAAGTTCCAGAGTCTGGATACTGAAATGAAAAGACGTTGCCTTCTAACCTGGCCAAAAGAATTCAGGAAAAAAAAATGCAGGTTCTTTGCTTGTATTGAATAAAAAATTATTTTGTTGTTTATCTTGTTGTTTGACTGGAAGGGGGAGGAAAAGTTTTTTTAAAAACATTTCACAATCTTGAATGAGACAGTCTCTCTCTTTTTTTTTTTTGTCAGGCCTGACAATCGCAAACTCACAAAACAATATAGGATTGCTGGAAGGAAAAGCCATGTGGTTCAGTTCCAAACTGGGAGAAAGACACTGGAATCATGGAGGCTGATTGGAAAGAAAGGTTTATTGATGAAGCAGAACCATCAATCATATGTGATTCTGGGCAACTGACAAAATGGAGTTGAGAGTGGGTGGGCTTTTATGCCTTCTTTGGGATGTGTATTCCTGTTCCTGTGCAAGAACATGTCCTTTAATATTCTATTGGCTGTTGTCATAGGGCAGTGGTGAAATCCTCCATGATTTGCCACCGGTTCACTGCCCGCGCATGCGTGGTGTGTGCCAAACGCACGCATGCACAGTGTGCACCAAATTCATGCTGTGCACACGCGCATGTGCCGTGCGCACCAGATGCACACTGTGTGTGCATGTGCAGTATGTGCAATGCACACTAAACGCATGCTGTGCACGCGCATGTTCAGTGCGCACCAAACTCATGCTTCGTGTGGAAAAAGGAGGCTTAAGAAGATAACTAGAACAGTGAGGGGGAGAATAGCTGTGCTGCACGATTTAGATTCGCTAGAAAGCAGGATCTCCTGCTTTCTAGCAAATATAAATCACGCGGCACAGCTGATTGTCGGAAATACTGGTTCGGAGGAACTGGTAGGGTTTTTTTACTACCGGTTTGCCTGAACCAGTAGCTTTTATCACCACCGGTTTGCTCGAACCAGTGCAAACCGGTAGCATTTCACCCCTGCTATGGGGTCATATAGGGGTCATGTAGGAGTCATAGCTGGTTCTATAGGCAAAATGCAAATCCTAGGTGCTTGTCTGAGCTAATTGTTTATCTTAGTTTCTAGGTTTCTGTGACTTTGAAGTTTGGACTGTTCTTGGGGTGGCACAATGAAGGGGATGGTGTTCTGAAAGGGTGTTGGGCAATTCCTATTGTGGTTAATGGCTTTCATCCTGTGATGGATCTTGGGTAAGGTGCTGCTTTCTAATCCTACCATTCTGTCAAGGAGTTTCAAAATATCCTGTCTTGAATGGATTAGCAAATCTGCATTTCTAAAAGCTGGCCTCCTCAGTTTCTGCTTGGGGGCAGGGAAACTGGGGCTGGTTTCTGTCTCCCTTAAGAGCATGTTTCTCCATTTTTCCCTTTGAGGAAATATAATACCCTTCCCTTTTTAATATTCCTCAAAATATTTCATTCTTCTAGGAGGGGGGTGGAGGCTTCCCACAGAAACATAAGGAGATTGGAAGGAGAGAGAAAGAAAACAATGCAGACAATTATTTTTGCTTGCCGGGGTTCACAATTCTGAGTGCGCAGACCTAACTCAAAATCAGACCAGCGCACAATGGACAGTGTCGTTGATAGAACAAATCGTCTGTTAGTGCCTCCTAAATTCCATTTGTTGATAAGCCAGAGGATCCCATCCATGCTTCACTCTCAGTATTCCAAACAAAACCTTGGAGATTCAGACTGATGAGTTACCAGTTGCACATAACCTAGGAGCCGTGGTGGCGCAGTGGTTAGAATGCAGTACTGCAACAGTGGTGGGATTCAACATTTTTTACTACCGGTTCTGTGGGCATGGCTTGGTGGGTGTGGCATGGCTTGGTTGGTGTGGCAGGGGAAGGTTACTGCAAAATCCCCATTTCCTCCCGATCAGCTGGGACTCATGAGGCAGAGAATAGATTAGGGTGGAGCCAGTCAGAGCTGGTATTTAACAGTTCTCTGAACTACTCAAAATTTCCACTACCGGTTCTCCAGAACTGGTCAGAACCTGCTGAATACTACCTCTGTACTGCAGGCTACTTCAGCTGACTGCTAACTGCAGTTTGGCAGTTCAAATCTCACCGGCTCAAGGTTGACTCAGCCTTCTATCTTTCCGAGGTGGGTAAAATGAGGACCTTAGATTGTTGGGGGCAATATGCTGACTCTGTAAACCACTTAGAGAGCACTGTAAAATGGTATATAAGTCTAAATGCTATTGCTAACCTCATTCCGAGCATGAGTAATTCTAAAGCTGAGCTTGCAAAGGACCTTTGAACGCTTCCATTAGAGATTTCCAAAAGTTGTTCAACTCTATCATTATTCATAAAATGGGATGGGAAATCCATTAAGGATATGACCAGGAAGCAACCTCATCAACCGTACTTCATTTAAATTACACGGGGGGGGGGGGATCCCTGAAATGGTATAAACAAAGAAATCAATAAACCCTCTTACCTGTCTCCTTTTTTTCTATGCCATATCATTCAAAAGCAAATATAATCACTCCTAGCCTTCAAATCAAACTCAGCCCCTTATTTACTTGTGGCACAAGGAAATACAACAAGGTGTAATACTAACAAAGTTTAATCAACAGAGAAACGGGCCGTGTAGCATTTTTCCAGATCTTCTACCTGCCCAGGGGACACACATCATTTATCCAAGATAATAGGAATCAGCATTATTCCCCTTCAAGTGGGGGTGGGGGGAGAGGAAATTTATGGATGAATTTAAAAGAAAATGAAAGTGCCAGGGGGAAAAAAAAGACTGTTTATTGGAAAAAGACAACCTGTGAATGAACATCCAGGCTAATTGCAAATATTGACAATTCTGTCTACTTTTAACAAATTAGCAGGTTGCAGCTGCAGGGAAAAAATACAAGTAAATAAAACACATGTTTATAGCACTTGTGGATTTTCTGAGACTCTTTACCAAATCTGAAAGACAAGTGACAGTTCTCCTTACAACTACGTAGAGCAAAACAGCAGCTTCAAGCAGCAAATACTGTACTTGTTAGGCAGAAAACAGTGGAGGAAACAGATATCAAGTATTCAATCTCTATACCCCGTGACTAGCCCACTCTTCTCAGAAGTAATGACAAATACTGTCATTTTTGCTGCACTAGTTCCTGGGTGCAGAATAGATGGGGAGAACACGCTGTGAAGTTTTTAGAAGAAAAAAAAGCAACATAACCAAGTGCACCTTTGTCAAGCAGGAGCTGCTTAGCAAGTATTCCTAATTAGGATGGGAAAGTATCTGACCTTCAACTCCCAGCAGAAACTGAATTAATAACTCCCAAGAAGCCAGTTCTTAGTCTTTTGATCGCATCTTCTCATATTTAAATCATCCTTTCGTATTTGGTGAAAAAGCTGTTCAGAATAGGATATGTGTATTACTTACACGGGACAGTTTGGTTGTAAACTGGATTGGAAATTTTTAAAAAATGCAAATAGAAGAGATAAAGGGTAATCCACTTTTACTTTGTTTCCAAGAAAGCTACAGAGATGTCATGAAGTATAGCAACAGCACTTAGACTTATATACCGCTTTACGATGCTTTACAGCCTTCTCTAAGCAGTTTACAGAGTCAGTCTCTTGTCCCCAACAAGCTGGGTTCTCATTTTGCCCATCTCTGAAAGGAGCCTGGTGAGATTCGAACTGCCAAACTGCAGGCAGCAGAAGTAGCCTGCAGTACTGCATTCTAACCACTGTGCCATGGAAGCTCAGAAATAAAGAATGAGTGAAGGAGATTATCTCTTCTCCATTCCTTCCCTCCCTCCCTTTCTCTCTCTGTCTCTCTCTCACACACACATATCTCTATTTATATCTATCCATCCATCCATCCATCCATCCATCCATCCATCCATCCATCCATCCTTCTATCTATCTATCTATCTATCTATCTATCTATCTATCTATCTATCT
>WNWU01000063.1:14292879-14396727 GCA_012654045.1 Ptyas mucosa
ACTCACTAGCGCCTCATTAGAGCTCAAAAAAAGCTTCTAAAGCACAGTTGAGAGTCGGAGGAAGCAGGCAAAGTCGCTTCACTCACTAGCTCCTCGTTAGGGCTCAAAAAAAGCATTGAAAAAACTACATTCAGAGTATAAGACACGTCCAAATGTTCAGCCTCTTTTTTGGGGGGGAAGTCCATCTTATATCCCGAAAAATATGGGGATATATATATGTATGTGTGTGTGTGTGTGTGTGTGTGTGTGGTTTGCCGAGACACCTGGTCTACCCCAACATGTGGGAGGGTGCATTCTGCTCCCTTTCGCCTTTCAGCTCCAACCCAGGAGCCCTCAAGCAGTCGCATTCACGACAAACCATTTTATACCAAATATATATTCTGCTGATATTTCTTTATTTCTTTATCAGCAAAATATTATATATATATATCGGTGTGAATATGTTATTTGGAGATTTATTCCAGGAAAAGAGAGTGTCCTGTTGTTCAGCTCATTTAGTTTTGTCATAAACAGACACTTGCAGATGTGACTTTTGACATTTCCCCCTACCAGTGGCATGCTATTTCAGAATAGGAAAACTCTATTTCAAGGCGACAAATGCTACTTGGCAGCTAGGTTGCCTGGTGCTCAAGTGATTCGTGGTCGTACTATATATGAAAGGGTTCTTGGCTGATCCTATTTTTCATTTCCCAGTTTTGGGAATCCCTCTTTAACTTTCTCCTACATAATTTGATAAGGGAACCCGAATGCAAAACTGCCAGCATGATAGCATTAGGAGTTCTGTAATGGAAGAAGCCATGAACGTAAAGCAACAGATAAGATAAGGACTTAACTGTTCAAACATATTATAGGGTATATTATGTACACTAGAAAGGTCAGCGTCTAAACTCTTGACATGGCATCCACATAACCATCATTTCAAGCTTGCTTGCTTGTAGATAACTTGCTTCTCTTCTCCTCCAGCTGTGAAAAGCTTCTCTGGCAATCAATAACATTTTTCCCAGCTAAAGTGTTCTTTAGCTGTTTTAGATTGTTAAAATGCCATGAGTGCTTTTTCACAGAGCTGACTGTGAGCTGTGGCAACCAATCCTTTTGCAGCAGGGTCACAGTTATGAAGCCTTCTTCTCTTCTTTTCCTCCTCCTCCTCTTCTTCTTCATGCTCTCTTTCGTTATTGAGATCACACATTCATCTCAAATAATCTCATAAAATATAGAAAAGCAAGGCTTCATTTCACTAACTTGGTTGCATTCTTTTTTTCCCCTGAAAACAGATTTGCTCCCCTGTTAGTAAAGATCTTAGGGATGCGGTGGCTCAGTGACCAAGATGCTGAGCTTGTTGATCAAAAGGTCGGCAGTTCAGCAGTTCGAATCCCTAGCGCCGTGTAACAGAGTGAGCTCCTATTACTTGTCTCAGCTTCTGCCAACCTAACAGTTCAAAAGCATGTAAAAAAAATGCAAGTAGAAAAATAGGGACCATCTTTGGTGGGAAGGTAACAACGTTCCGTGCATCTTTGGCATTTAGTCAGGCCACATGACTACGGAGATGTCTTCAGACAGTGCTGGCTCTTTGGTTTTGAAATGAAGATGAGCACAACTCCTAAAATCAGGAATGACTAGCACATATGTGTGAGGGGAACCTTTACCTTTACCTAGTAAACATCTTGGGATTTTTTCAGCTGTACAGGGTTTGATCAAGAAAAAGAAAATTTATCTGCAGTGTGAATTTTATTAACAGTGTGCCTTTGCACATGTATCTAGGCGTAAAGCATGCTGAATTCATTACAGTTTACTTCCAAACAAAATGCTTAGGATCTAAGTGCAAATTTAAATACTAGCTTGTCAAATTTAATTTTAATTGTATATTGTCCAAAGCACATGCAGCTCCTTATGACTTCATTGATACTAAGTCTCCTGTGTCCTGATATTTTCCATGGGAGTATGGATTAAACAGCACTAGCTAGAGAATGTGTTCTATAGACTTTTCTGCTAGGATGATGTCATAAAAAGAGAGTAGAGATAATCTTAACTATTAGGTCTCTAAACCTTGAAGCTCTTGTGTTCCTTAAAAACTTATGCAAAGGACTGGAAGAGGAGAGAGACAGAGACAGAGACAGAGATAGACAGAGATAGAGAGACACATACACACACAGAGAGAGACAGAGAGAGAGAGAGACAGAGACAGAGAGACAGATAGAGAGAGAGACACAGAGAGAGAGAGAGAGAGAGAGACAGAGAGAGAGAGAGAGAGAGAGACAGAGAGAGACAGAGACAGAGGTATGCTCAATCATGAAAACTACTTCATCTTTTACAAGTGAGATCTTCTCTAAGTGAAATCCCTCACTGGATCTCGATTCTCTCCATAAATCAAAGAGCCTTTTCATTCACAGTTGCTAAAATTGTAACACAATCAGTACAACTTCTCAGCATTGTTCTGATGAACATCAATTCTCTGGTTGTGTCCAAAAATAACAACAAACAAAGTTTTCCAGACTGCTGATAGACTTGTGTGTGTATGTGAGAGAGAAGGAGAGTGGGGTGTTTTTGCTGTTTTGTTTTGTATTAAGCATAAAATAAACCATCTGATGATGTAAGATTTCCATTTTTATTGCTTTTTCATTCATTCCTCCATCCGAGTGGTATTTAGAGAGTTTCTCTTTATCTTCTTCTGACCATTTTATTTGACAGTGACTCCTTCAACATCCCACAGTGACCAAAGTTTGAATTGGAGCTAATGAGATTAGATTTGAATGTGGATTTTGACTTCCCTTTGAGGCATCCAGGCTCTGTGCTTTCTCAGACAAACCACTTAATGGAATTTCTTTGATAACAACATTTGTTAATCTGCCACATGTTATCCTCACCGCTGTAGTGAATACACAAACTATAACTGTGATTAATATACGTAGGATATTAATTGGATCTATTACCATTTCGACAGTTCAATGGTAGAATGGAAAGTGCTCAGTTAAACTGCAACGTGTGGGTGTGGGTGTGTGGGTGCGCACCCATGGGAGGGGGGGAACGACACTAATGTGTTCATCCCACTGAAACTCAAATATTCAGTGCTCACTTTTATAAGGTAGCAACAGAAGAGATGAAAATAGTCTATAAGGAGCAAAATTCAACATAGATGATTAGCAGTAATGTCGACCCTAAGTATATTTGCATGTTAATAGCAACAAAAATGCTGCAGTTACATTTACATATTTTACAGCTGCTTATTAGAAACAATTATACAGTAAAAAAAGTTACAGATTAGAAACAATAAGCTAACTGATACACTCAGCTCGTTATTGATACTTCGTCAGATCAACTAAGAACATCAAGTTTATATACTAAATTCATCCTGCCTATTAAAAGCTCTTGAACTTCTCAGAGATGAGCCCAGGTGATGCAGTGGTTAGAGTGCAGTACTGCAGCTACTTCAGCTGACTGCTAGTTCAGCAGATCAGCGGATCAAATCTCACCGGCTCAAGGTTGACTCAGCCTTCCATCCTTCCGAGGTGGGTAAAACGAGGACCCAGATTGTTGGGGCCAATATGCTATTTAGTATACTGTCTTTGGTGTAAGCCACCCAGAGTCCTCGGAGAGTGGGCGGCATAGAAATATGACTAATAAAATAATAATAAAATAAAATTTAAGTAAGTGATGAAGAAAGGCGTGTTTTTTATTTGGCTGTCTGGGATAGACTTATTATGGGAAACAGAGGGGTAAGATTTTGTTGTGAGGTTATAGCTTACACATTACTTGGCTTAATAAAGAGCTATAGGTTCTTGATTATACTTTGATATACTGGGCAATATTATGGTCATTTAACTGTTCAAATTGGGGGGGGACACTTTCAAATGCAACATTGTACAGCAAAGTTTTGATCCATCAATTTTTTTTTTTACAATATATTAAAAAAAGGGGGAAATAACTATTGAAGTGCATGCTGGTTTTCTTTGTGCCCTTATCATATCTACCAATGAAATTAATGTACCTAATTGCAAAGATAATCTACATTAAAGTGGTCAGGTTAAAGTTTCATCCAGTTTAAGGCTAGGCCTGACTCTGAAGTGCTGTCTAAGATTTTTATTTATTTATTTAGACTTCTATACCGCTTCATAGTGCTTTACAGCCCTCTCTAAGCAGTTTACAAAGTTAGCATATAGCATATTAGCATATTGCATTAGCATTAGCATATTTCCCCCAACAATCTGGGTCCTCATTTTACCCACCTCGGAAGGATGGAAGGCTGAGTCAACCTTGAGCCGGTGAGATTTGATCTGCTGATCTGCTGAACTAGCAGTCAGCTGAAGTAACTGTAGTATTGCAATCTAACCACTGCACCACCTTGGCTCTGATTTCTCTGGTGCTTTGGAGAATAAGATTATTCTCCAAAGCACAGGAGGGCAGGACAAAAAAATAATGGTTGGAAACTAATCAAAGAGAGAAGCAATCTGGAATTAAGGAGAAACTTCTTAACAGTGAGGACAATTAACCAGTGGAACAGCTTTGCCTTCAGAAGTTGTGGGTGGTTCATCACTGGAGGTTTTTAAGAAGAGACTGGACAGTTACTCGTCTGAAATGGTATAGGGTCACCTGCCAGAGCAGGGGAGACCTCCAAGGTCCCTTCCAGCTCTATTCTATTCTATTCATTTCAGGCAGAATAATTCATCTAACTACATGGAGATGCTAGGGGTCAACTTTGGAATGCCCTGAATGTATTAAATATGTTGTTTGAACATATTTAATACACAGATTGATCCTTCCAGTCATTAAACCACAGTTCCCCATTTCAAATGTAACAGAAAATTGTAGTTTGGTTAAACCAAGATGACAATTAGCTAACGGTGACTTATTATTCACATATTTAGGGTCTATCAGTATGTAGGAAATCTTTACATTGTTTAGTAAAGTTTGCACACATTTCTGAAAAGCAGCAGTCCAGTTATTACATTCTACTAAAAGTTGAACTTCCATAACATTTAAAAAAATAAATAAATCTGGAATTGTCTTTCGTCTCCGAGACTGTTGATAACAACTGCAGCAAACCAAGGATCTGCAAACAATCATTTTGCAAAGATGCTGTTAAGTACTTGCCCTTCTTTTCTCAAAAGGAAATTGATGAAGCTGAACCTCTCTTTGCTCAAAGAAAATAAAATAAAGGCGAATTATTTCACAGAAGCAAAGCAAACTACTTATGTCCTAATTAAATATTAGTCACAAACACATGAAACCAAACCATCAAAATAACTAAAGTTACATAGCTATTGTAACGTATAATTCACTCATTCTAAAACCTAAAACACCCTTTCTTAGTCTGCCAATTGGTAATTTCCGAAGCAATGTCAAGTACTTTTTCTGCTGTCTTTCCTGCATATCATGTTGCAAAGAATAACAATAAACTATGATTCAGATAATAGAGAACTAGATTGTACTGATATTCCTTTAGAATTCAATGCTGTAATTACAAGTATGCGCACTAGGAAATGGTATGATGATATAATACCATTTAGTGCTACTTTATAAAGCCTTACTAAGAACATACTTGGAATATTGCATTCAGTTTTGGCCACCACATTATAAAAAAAGATGTTGAGACTTTGGGAAGAGTGCAGAGAAGAGCAACAGAGATGATTAGGGGGCTGGAGGCTAAAACATATGAAGAATGGTTGTAGGAATTGGGTATGGCTAGTTTAGTGAAAAGAAGGACTAGGGGAGGCATGATAGCAGTGTTCCAATATTTGAGGGGCTGTCATAAAGAAGAGGAGGTCAACCTATTTTCCAAAACACCAGAAGGCAAGACAAGAAACAATTAATGGAAATTAATCAAGGAGAGAAGCAATGTAGAACTAAGGACAAATTTCCTAACAGTGAGAACAATTAATCAGTGGAATGGCTTGCTTTCAGAAGTTGTGTGTGCTTCATCACTGGAGGCTTTTAAGAAGAAACTGGACAGCCACTTGTCTGTAGGTAGGGCCTCCTGCTTGTGCAGGGGATTGGACTAGAAGACTTCCAAGGTCCCTTCCAGCTCTATTCTGATTGAACTCAGGATCTGCAGCAGTTGTAGAGACTCATACTTGGATCTTCAGCCCTCAGCAAATCTCACTGCAAGAATACTATCTATTCTGTGCAATACCATTGAATTTTAGGGAGAAATTTATCTATATCTGACTCTACCAGATTCATTTTTTTGCATTTCTGAATCTTTATATTTTTTTTAAAGGCTGTTTTGCAAATCTGTATTGTAAATCTGTACTGTATTGTGAAACAAACTGGGAGTATATCTTGGGGAGAATTTAGCATAAATGAACATGATTTAATTGTAATTCTTATTTATATGTATATGTGTTGTGTGTTGGGTTGGGTTGGAAATAAGATAGAAAAAAGCTAATCAAGCTGATTAAGGACCTCAAAGCAAGCATGTAAAAGAATTGAGTTTGAAATATTCGGAGATCAAAGCAGAAATTAATTTAATTTCAAATAATTCTTTAATAAATTATTAAGAACTATTTAATTCGATTTGTCTTTGTATTACATTACACATGAAATTTTGGAAATGGGAAGACAACGATTTCACTAATGAGCTTCTTGTAGAGGTTGGAGGTGGGGGGAAAAAGCCAGCACTTGGTTCAATATAGTCAACTTATGCTTTGACCAATACTGAGAATGATTGTTTTGCAATGAATACAGTTTTTTAGCATTTTCTTCCTCTGTTTTGATGGCTGGTAGCAGGAGCTGGGAATTTAATTAAATGTATACATCTGCATTTTTCTACAGCGTGATCAGTATATCTTTATCATCTCTGATCCAGCCGGCCTTCACGTATTTAAGGCTCTTATTTCTGCATAACAGTTATTTATAGAGGGATAAATATAATTATCAAGGAATCCATGGCTATTTTTTATTTTCACAATTCCTCCAACAGAATTCCATCTCAGAGAGGGTTGGTTGGGGCAGACTGGTTTGTCTTCAAAAGTTGTGGGTTCTCCATCATTGGAGGCTATTAAGAAGAGACTGGACAGCCATTTGTCTGAAATAGTATAGGGTTTCCTGCTTGAGCAGGGGGTTGGACTGCTCAAGGTCCCTTCCAACTCTGATGTTCTATTGAACCACACCAGCCCCCTTACTGTCGGAATCAGCTACTAGCTACACCGGCCGCTGATGGGCCACAACATCTATGGCTGTGATGGCGAACCTATGGCATATGTGCCATAGGTGGCATGTGGAGCCATATCTGTGGGCACGCGAGTGTTGCCATAGCTCAGCTCCACGCACATGCGCATGCCAGCCAGCTGATTTTCGGGCCTTCCGGGCACACTGGAAGTTGGGAAACGGGCTGTTTCCGGCCTCCAGAGGGCCTCAAGGGGTGTGGGAAAGGCCGTTTTCACTCTCCCCAGGCTCCAAGAAAGCCTCTGGAGCCTGGGGAGGGTGAAAAACTGGCCTACCGGGCCCACCGGGTCATTGCATGCCAAAAACGAGGGAGCGCAGGGGGGTCACATTCGCGGGGGGCAGGGCGCATTGACTTATGGGTGTGGGCATGTGTGTGCATTACCCCCCCCATGCTCCCCACGCTTTTGGCATGTGATAGCAAAAAGATTAGCCATCACTGTTCTATGGTTTCTCTCTTTGCTTCCAGCACTGCAGGAGAAGCCAAAAAGGAGGTGAAATTAACCATTGTTCTTTTAAGGATTTAAATGCTGTCTCTAGGCTATTCCCTAGAAAGAACAACAAGAATGAGTTATAGAAATTATAGCAGTTTTTATTCTTTGGTAGAGAGTTTTTCTCTGTTTCTGACTGATTAGAAAATATTACACTGCTTAAGTTTCATTTTACTGCCCTTTTCCACTAAGTAAGATTATACAACCTCCTTCTTAGTTCCTTAAAACAGGTATATTTGATGCTGCAGCCAAAAAGGCAGATAAGGTACTCTTCCCTGATGTACAGTATCATCTATTATTTCTCTAACATTCTTCTAAGCTTACTTTTGAGGAGATAAGTTAATTTGTCCGCGGGGCACACAAATCATTCCAATTTCCGTGGCATGTTAAATTCTTAAGTGCAATTAAGCAATGTTGTATGAAGTGACACAACGTTGTAAAGGTTGCTTTGATGCTTTGTAAGGGCTGATGCTGCCCAAGTGCATTTTAGCCATTTTGCACTTTCGTTCATTTTTATCTATATTTAATATAAACGTAGGTTATATTTCCACCGCCAATGAAGCGCTTCACTTCTTTGCTTTTTACATTATTCATATCAGATTATAATTGAGCTCCAGTGGCTTAAACCACAGAAAATGGATTACATTCTGTAGAGCTGAACTGCATTTTAGGTTAATAGAAAACTGATTTCTTTTTATTGTTGGGTGGGGATTTTTGTCTGCCGCTTAAAAACGTTGTAGTTCACCCAGGGTTACATTAACATGCCAGAGAGGTGATTCTGTTAAGAGGCATTACAACACATGGAAGAGTATATGCAATAGATTTTTGGAAGAAAATTATAACTACATTTTCTAGTTCCTGCATTTTGACTGCTAAGCATTGCATCATGAAGCATGATGGAAAACAAGAAACAGAAATGTTTAGTCATTTAGTAGTATACTAAAATAATAGAAAATTACAGCAAATTAGGCTTTAGCTTATTATTATTATTTATTTTATTATTATTTATTAAATTTTTATACTGCCCTTCTCCCGAAGGACTCAGGGCGGTGTACAGCCAAGATAAAAAACCAACAATATAAAAGTTAAAAACAATTTAAAATTATTAAATAGTTTGGCCAATAATCTAAAATTAAAATAACCCATTAAAATAATATTTTAGGCTAGCCCTGCTTGATGGAATAATAGTGTTTTAAGGGCACGGCGAAAGGTCCGAAGGTCGGGAATCTGGCGAATCTCCGGGGGCAGAGCTGTTGTATTAATTAAGATATTTTATAGGTATAGTAGTTAATGATGATAATGGACCTGCTTTGAGTAAAACCTTAACATTATGCTTACTATGGAGTGAGTAGCGAATCATTCAAAAGAAACAAAACAACTTAATGAATCTGATATAAGTATTTTAGTTCTTGCTTTAGTCCTTGATGAATCTTGTTTTTGCTCGTTATTGGTAGGGACTTCGTATTCTATTCATTGTCCTTTTATAGAAAGTCTCTTCATTTCTGTTTGGGATTTAGAATTTTTGTTGTAAAACTACCATATTTTTCAGACTATAAGATGCACCGGAGTATAAGACACACCAAGATTTTGAAGAGGAAACAAGAAAAAAATAGTTTTCTGCCCTCCCCAGCCTCCAGGAGCACTCTGTAGGCCTCCCAAACCCCTCAAGCATCGCATTTTTGCCCTCCCCAGCTCCCAGGAGCACTCTGCAGGCCTCCCAAACCCTCTGCGTGCCCTGTTTTTGCAAAAAACGGGCCTGTTTTTGGCCTCCCAAGCCCCTCAAGCATCTCATTTTTGCCCTCCCCAACCCCCAGGAGCACTCTGTAGGCCTCCCAAATTCTCTGTGCATCACGTTTTTGCCCTCCCCAACCCCCATGAGCACTTTGTAGGCCTCCCAAACCCTCTGCGCATCCTGTTTTTGCAAAAAATGGGCCTGTTATTGGCAAAAACGGGACATGCAGGGTGGGGTTTCAGGAGGCCAAAAATGGCTATATTTGGTATATAAGATGCATCAACATTTCCATCCTCTTTTAGGGGGGGAAAAGTTTGTCTTATACTCCAAAAAGTACAGTACCTATTGTACTGGTCAGTGCCACAGATAAAGAATCTAAGAAATATATGTGAAATGTCATTAAAATAAACCCAAAGAACAGCAATGGATAGCCCCCATTCCATGAGTTGTACATGAAGCAGGGAAGAAGCAACAGGTGGAAGCTTGGTAAAGGGAGATAAGGAGGAATTTCCTGGCAATAAGAGCAGTTAATCAACAGAACAGCTTCCCTCCTGCAATTGTGGGTGCTCCATCGTTAGAGGTTTCCAAAAATAGTCTGGACAACCATTTGACTAGGATGGTATAAGGTCTCCTACCTTGATCGGGTCATTGGACCAGAAGACCTCTAAGGTCCCTATGTTCTGTGATAAGGATTCTTTGTTGCTCTACTCCTTTTCCTCCTCCTTCTCTAATGTGCAAACTTACTAAAGAGCTCTGCCAAGTGGCTCCAGAGCAGAGGTACATCACTTGTAGCCAAGATAAACCAAGATCATCATTTTCTCTTTTTCATCTCACAACATAACAAGAGATATTGCTAAGCCCTGCCTGAGATTCAAGTAATCAAGTAATTCAATTTTTTTTAAAAAAAAAATCACTTGATAGGCTCAAATTATGTCTGGACTAGGAGGAATAATATGCCCCAGGTTGTCTCACTAATATTTCTTTATTATGAAATTGTAGTCTTTTGAGTTTGGGTGATTTCATGAATACATTAATATCATTTTAAAGCAGTAGTGAGTTGCCCCAGCTTCAGACTGGGAACCAGTAGTAAAACAGGCAAAAGGCTCCGCCCACTGACGCCGATGTCATCAGAACGCTTCTGCGAATGCGCGCCCCCGTTGCGAACTGGTAGTAAAGGTAAGTAGAACCCAACCCTGTTTTAAAGGGATTTTCCATGCACACTTTCTATCTCCCAACTTAAGCTACAGCCCTTTCTATCCAATGACTAACTTAGCCTGATACTTCGATTATGCTGGGAACTTCCTTTGTGCTTCTTTTACCAACAATGAGGTTGAAGAAATGGCTTTTAAATGGCAATAAATATATGCTTGTTGTTTGAAAATATAAATATTTCCAGTTGAGTCCCATCCACTCACAAAGATGAACCAAGGATCAATGGTTCATCTGTGACTTTTTCAATCTGATGAACATAATTTAGTGCTATGCATTTCCTTCTTAGTGCAATATATTAATAAGAGAGAACTGCTGCATCTCTCTAGCATTTGATTTAAATTTAAAACACCAAGAAAAGCTACGTACTATCTGTCCTGGTTGGCAGATATTCTTGTCACCTTCAGGCTATACTCTTTGATTCTGTTTGTTTTCGCAACCCCATCATCAAATATACAGCACAGTGCAATACCATTCGCCAATGTGCAATCCAAGCAGAAAGCTAGCAATAACAAGTGCTTCACATTTTGCTTTTGGTCAATGGCTTTAATCAATTTAAAAGAACTCATTTGGAATATACAAGGTTCCTATCACAGAGAGGGAAGATTGCTGTTTTCTCTTAACTGCACTTCCCAAATTTAAATTATGTGCACAAAGAAAAGGTTTCTCTCACAGCTGTAAATACGACTGTCATTAGACTATACTTTAAATTTTCTTTGCACACAGATATAGCAGTCTGTGCACTCTTTACACCTGACTATAATGTGACAATCTAAATTATAGGTGGCAGCCAATGAATTCCAGTTGACAGAACAGCTTTCTTCAGTGAAATAGAGTTTACTTTCTCCTTGTTGTCTCTCCACTACTTTAAAAAAAAAAAAACGGCAATGGAGGATTGAGAAGGAGTGACACTAGTACATTTTAGTATGTGTCTCTGATAGACTAATCAAGAAAAGAGAAACATGCAGATTCTCAAATGTAAGAATGGATTTTGTCCATTAATTTGCATTTTACACACCAAATTCTGGTACCAGACATTGATTCTTCAATTCTTCCAAAAAAAATGTCCATTTTCTTTAGTTAGGTTTTGATAAAATCTTCTGGGATCTTAAACTAACAAAATGATCTATGTCATTTTAATTATAAAATGAAATGAAGGTATAAAACTCCTTTCTATCATCTCTTCCTCCTCCTCTTCCCTTCCATCTTTCCAGTTATACATTGTCAATATAATATATCAACTGAAGTCAGATGAAAACAATCTGTCTTTCTCAACTTTGCTTGTCAACATTATTTATCTTGAGAATCGGTACTCCAATTTTGAATCAGTGACTTAACAATATGATGGCTGTGTAATAGATAATAATAATAATAATGAAACATGTAATAGTGATACCCATTGTCACCGGGGCACTTGGTACCATGTCCAAGAATTTTATAAGATACATCAGCAAATTGCAGCTTCCTGCAATAACACCAGTGGTACTGCAAAAAACTGCACTACTCAGAACATCATACATCTTAAGAAGGTACTTGGTTGATACCTAGGATGCTGGCAGCAACCCGTATCAACCATTAGCATCAGTCAATGGTATTTGTGATGCATTTTTGAATGTTCAGTTGACTGAGTTTCATATTTAATGAATAAAGATGATGATGACGATGATGATGATGATGATGATGATGATAATAATAATAATAATAATAATAATAATACTGCTGTTATTATTTAAATTAAATCTGATCACAACACTTTTAAGTAATGGTAAGGGAAAGATGGCTGCTGTGATATTCCTAAACTTCTGCTCACTATTTGTTTGCTACTATACATGATCTCTGAATTTCCAACTGATTTGCAACATGAACTTTTAGTATATTATTTTGCTTTCTTGTGCTGAAGGCATCATCCCCAAGGAATATCGCTAATATGCAAAACATGTATAGCTGGCAATCAAGTAAATACATTGCTTCCAGCCAAATAAATAAGAGTCCATTAAGAAACATGTATAACTTTGGAAATGTTGCCCATAAGTTCAAGTTCCAAGTCTGCCTTCAACTTCTGCTTATTTTCAAGCTCCTTAATTTTATATTTGCAATCATTATGAATTATGGATGTACTTGCCAGGGGAATGTAAAGTGTGATAAAGCAAAGCTTGCATTGCCAATTAATTAAGGGGCCTTATTTCAAGTTAAAAATAAAGATAAGAATAAGAACTCGAGTCATGTTTTTATGGTCTTTGTAGTGGCAGTTACGGCATTCCTTTTCCACACATTTTAACCTGACTTCTTATTATACTTTAGGTGGCAGGTCATATCCAACTGTCTTTTGTGCCCACATGGATTTTAATTAATCAAAGATCCTTTTAATATATGCCATCATTTTAATATACTTGATCATTTCATTACTAACTTCTTTTTTATGCCATTTATTGGCTGCTTCTTGTTGCTTGTATCATTTTTAAATATTATAATATACTATTATAGTCTCATGTGTTACATTGAATGGTGTCACAGTGCCATCTGGCAGAAGAGTTTACTATAAATAAATGAATTAACAACATCTTTCCAAATTCAGAAATCAGGCATAAAAAAAAAAGATAATTTGAAGAGTTGTCTGCGCAGTTTGAGAACCAAGCTAGGTTATACAATCCATCTTTTAATCTGGATCTGCTCCCTTCCTCTATCTCTTACCTCTGTCCCTTTTCAAATCCTAGAACAGTTTAACCTTTCCATGCACTGATTTCTAGGTCATAAAGGGTTGTCTTTTAATGAAATTGATTAGTCTAAAAAGATAGTACCTAATTCCTTCTTGTATTAGGCAAATTGCAGGTTAGCAATGTCCCAATATTTGAGGGACTGCCACAAAGAAGGGAGGGTCAACCTATTATCCAAAACATCTGAAGGCAAGAAGCACTGGATGGAAACTAATCAAGGAAAAACTAGTCAACCTAGAAATAAGGAGAAATTTCCTGACAGTTAGAACAATTAATCAGTGGAAAGACTTGCTTTCAAAGGTTGTGGGTGCTCCATCACTGGAGGCTTCTAAGAAGGGATTGGACCAGTGGTGGATTGCCCCCGGTTCGGACCGGTTCTATACAACCAGTAGTAAAACTGGCAGGAGACTCTGCCCACTGACCCTGACATCATCAGAAGTGATCTGCGCATGCACAGAAACAAGTTGTGTGTGTGAGTGAAGTGTGTGTGCGCGCGCAATCCCATTGCAAACTGGTAGTAAAGGTAAGTAGAACCCACCCCTGGATTAGACAGCCATTTGTCTGAAATGATATAGAGTTTCCTGCTTGATCAGAAGGCTGGATTAAAAGACCTCCAAGATCCCTTTCAATCTGTTATTCTGTTGTTATTATTATAGACTAACAGAGCCCTTTTCCTACAGGCACCCAGCAATATGTATGGCAGGTTAACAGAAACCTGCCATACTTTTCAGAGTATAAAATGCACTCCCCCCCCAAAAAAAAGGGTGGGAATGTTGATGCATCTTATACACAGAATACAGCTATTTTTGGCCTCCCGAAGCCCTGCCCCATTTTTGAGAAAAATGGGCCCATTTTTTGCAAAAACAGGGTGCGCAGAGGCTTTGGGAGGCCTGCAGAGTGCTCCTCTGGGCTGGGGAGGGCAAAAATGCCCCCGTTTTTGTGAAAAACGGGCCCATTTTTATGAAAAACAGGAAGCACAAAGGGTTTGGGAGGCCTGCAGAGTGCTCCTGGGAGCCAGGGAGGGCAAAAACCATTTTTTTTCTTGCTTACCTCTTCGAAATCTTGGTGTGTCTTATACACCGGTGCATCTTATAGTCTGAAAAATATAGTTAATAATCCTGTTTTCACCCCACCCAGTAGATTCATCTAAAAAGCAAATGATGACATTAAAATACAATTAAGTTAGTAATAATTTATAAACATACAAGAGTAAATAATCTGTATGGCCCTGACCCTTAACATTTGCTGCATTACGTTAATAACATTAAGATCAAACTTTCATTTGAAAAGTCTTACTGGTTAAGGGGCTAGATTTGGTTTGGATTTTCTTCAGCATTGATAATTGCATTTTTCATTTCACTTCAGTTGGCTACTAAATGCAGGACCTTGCTCTTGCCATTTTAAATTTACCACTGAAGGGAACTTGTTCAGTTTGCCAAATGATGGGCCTGGTTCTTACTGAATCAGAAAAACATACAGCAGCTAAAACATATAGTTAAACCTAGTTGACTTCCAACAGCAAGTTGATGCTTTATTGTGATATTCCAAAACTGTCATTATGTTAGTGATTGCAAATGGCCTCAATGATTTGGGCCATACGTTGTCCTCATGAAGAATGCTTTTGATCATTGTTTGTTGTATCCTTGCTGGTTTTCATATAATATCCAGTGATTTCTAACTCATGCATTTTGTTACAGGCATCAAAAGGATCCAGGTGAGCTGTTGTATAGGATACATACTGGATAAATATATGAATTGGGAATGAAAATGTGAACTTCAATAAAACATTTCAGAATTCAGAATAACAGCATTGGAAGGGACCTTGAATGTATTGTAGCCCAACCCCCTGCTGAAGAAGGACACCCTATACCATTTTAGACAAATGGCTGTCCAGTCTCTTCTTAAAAGCCTCCAGTGTTGGAGCACCCACAACTTCTGAAGGCGAGCCATTCCACTGGTTGATTGTTCTCACTGTCAGAAAACTACTCCTTAGCTCCATTTTGCTTGTCTCCTTGATTAGTTTCCATTCATTGTTTCTTGTCTTGCTTTGGAGAATAGGTTGACCCCTCTTCTTTGTGACAGCACTTCAGATTTTGGAACACTGCTATCATGTCACCCCTAGTCCTTCTTTTCACTAGTCTAGACAAACTCAATTCTTGCAACCGTTCTTCACATGTTTTAGCTTGCAGCCCCCTAATCATCTTTTTTCCTCTTCTCTGCATTCTTTCCAGAGTCTCAACAACTTTTTCATACTGTGATGACCAAAACTGGATCTCGGTTAAAAGTACATTAAGAAAAATTGCACAATAATATATATATTCTGTACTTCAAAATAGAAAACAATAACTTTTGTCTTATATAAATCTTTTAGTTAAATCAGCTGGATCCTTTTAGAAAAAAATATTTTAAAATGTAAACCACCTTTACTGTAGAATAAGTGGCTGACCTTGGATTTGGGGGAAAAAATTCTACAGTCTAACATTTTTTATCATGCTTCTCACCTTTGCTTTAGGCAATGCTAATAGTTCTTATAATTGTTACTAATTTAACTGTTCCAGAAATGTGTCTAAAAGAAACATACCTGCTAGCATTATTTTCTTAGGTACATGCCTTTGTGCTGATCAGTAGCTGAAAACCAATTTGTATTATAATTATGCAGCTTAAAAATGACCTTGTGGAGCGCAATGTTTTCAAGATATGGGAGAAAAATGGTAAATAGTTTCTCTTAATCCAACAGGAGAAAAAGAACAAAATTGAAGTTTGCTTCTTTTTCTGTTCCCCCTCTAAAAATGTATATATATATCCTCCATATTTCCCAGAATGCATGACAACAAATGCTTTCCGTTTGCATGAACAAGGTAAATAAATTTAAGCAAATATGAATGCTTTTCCCCAAAGAGGGAACACTAGTCTTTACTGAGGCTCTCTTGTTAGACTTTAAGGCCAATAAATAAATAATTAAACCATAGATTTATTTAAGGGATTTAGTGACAGAATTTACACATTGTTTTCAACTATGTGTGATCATGGGAAAACATATCTGCATTGTACCCTTACATCAGGGGTGTCAAACTCAAGGCCTGGGGGCCAGATCCGGCCCATGAGGTGCTTAGATCTGGCCCATGGGGCCACCCTGGAAATAGTCAAAGACCTTTGGTGCCTCTGCCAGCAAAAACGGAGCTCGGGAGGGCTTCATGTGGCCCTCCTGAGCTCCATTTTCACTGGCAGAGGGTTGCAGAAGGCCATCGTAGCCAAAAATGGATCTCGGGAGTCCGTTTTCTCTGACAGAATGCTCGGGC
Organism: Ptyas mucosa; assembly: GCA_012654045.1. Lineage (NCBI taxonomy): Eukaryota > Metazoa > Chordata > Lepidosauria > Squamata > Colubridae > Ptyas > Ptyas mucosa. The sequence goes on from WNWU01000063.1 coordinate 14,309,480, forward strand.
CACTACAGGCACTCCTGACATGAGTCACATCAAGCTAGCCATGCCCAACTCACCTCCTTCCTGAGGTCAAACAGAACCCTGATGAAATTGAGTTTGACACCCCTGCCTTACGTCATTCCTGCCCGATGCTTATGTCATTTTAGACTAAGAAAATCCAGTCCAGACTAAGGTATTTTGGCAATAACTTTCTATTTATTGTGTTAGGATTGTAGTCTACCACCTTCTCCCCTTAGACAATTCTCCTGCTGCTGCAGTTTCCCGTCTTTCTCTCCCAGGAAAGCAATGGCCAAAACTCTATAGATTCCCATAGTTAAAGCATCGAAAGGCATATGTATGCAGCCACATTTTGGCTTTAAATAAAAATCCCTTCCTTATATTTTATTGAGAATATCAGCTGCAGCATCAATTATAGCCAGTCTCTCAGATTTGCACAGGAATTATAGCTCTTTTCTGAGATACAGGACATCCCTGCTTCAGAAGCTGGTGGGAATGTTCTTCTTGTTTTTGAATTCTGTTTTTCTTTCTGTAAACTTTAATACTGGGATTTGTTTTTCTTTCTCCCCCCCCCTTTTTTTTTTAAAAAAAAAACTTGATTTAAAAAGCTGGTACAAGGTAATGGTGATCTTATTTGTTAAGTTGGGTGATTGAAGAGACTGGAGACAGGCTTCAGACAACAGCTCTTTATTCAGCAACTATGTACAATCTAGCAGCTTGCCTCTCTGACAGCTTAGCCTTATACAGGGAGCTGTCAGGGAGTTCAACCAATCACTTTTGAGTATTTTTCCCGCTCAAACAATGGACCGGAGGTAAAACCTTTCAGTCTTTCAGTATCTAACATTATTATTCTTTATAGGTTGCATAAAAGGTCAAAGGCTTATCATGAAACTAAGTGGGTCATTCTTCAAATATGTGTAGTTGTGATCCTGGTCATTTTCTTAATCCTTCAAAATAAGTTATTGTTAGTTTATAGGTTACCATATGACAAAAGTATAATTCTGCTCCTGTCTAAGGATAACATCAGGAAATAATTAGATATTAGTTCTGTTGCAGATAGGACCTCACAGGCTGAAAAATTGGAAGATCACTGAAATTTATTCAGAATTACATTAAAACACCTTGGACGGAAAATAGAGCCAGAAGTTTCAAATTCTGAATCAAGAGGAAGAGGAAGTTTAATTTTTTTTAGTCTAATATTTATCAAATTGTTCTGGCATCTATATACGGAATGCTCCTTAAAATGGCATCTTTTTAACAGCTTCAGTATTTGGATTTGATGCATTGTATGAACCCCACAAGACCCAGCCATCTCAGCATGGAATACTGTCATTGTTGCTTCCTGAAATAAAATAATATTAATTAAGCATGAAAGACTGGGGAAAAAAAGAGAAATATTTATTGGATGGAACTCTTGGGCAACATTTCATACTAATAAATGTGTCCATTGTAAATAATAAGACTATAATTTAATATCCTATGTAATGTATTATTATGCATCCCTTGGCCAGGACTGAAATGGTTTTAATGATTAATTAATTACTCCAAATTGTCACAAAGAAGAGACAGTGTTCTGAAGAAAACCATCATTAAATTTCACACTTTTAAAGGAGTTGAGGAGTTAAGACATGTGTTAGCTATATCTCATAATGTTTCCCAGATGTCAAATATTATTTTATGTTTTTGAACCAAAGATAGAACGTTGGTGCCAATTTCTGTGCTAGATTTGGAAACTAAAGGAAACTATTAATTCCTCTTGTAGTGACATGCTTTTCCAGGCTATGGATTTTCTAAGAAATAAAGTAAAGGAAAAGGCATCCCCAAGTCAAATTCAGTTGTTGGTGTCAATAAAAGGACAGCCATGCAGTCTTCTTAGTGCCAGTGTGAAAATGATTCTCCATTGCCTTCTTCAAAGATTTAAGGGAGGGATGTGACTTCCTGCTTTAATCAATAGCTCTGAAGTTCCCTCTCATTCAAGTCCGAATTGGGTAACTCTAATTTATAGCATAGGATGGATTAAAGAAAACATAAATCACTGCAATGAATATTTTATTAAATCTGTCTTATTCATGTGGGTTTCTAGGAGATGCAGTTGTTTCTTTAAAATAAAACTCTCAATTGTCTTTCTAAATGTCAGTAGTAATGATGCCATATAAAAAGTGATGAAAACAGACTATAGTAGCCTGTAATTCAAATCAGTAATGTGCCATCCATTGAAGGAAATTGTGCAAAATTGTAGCTGGTTTAATGTGTTAAGTTTAATTATTAAAAAGTCAAGGAACTGTTTTGCTGTATCTTGCTCAGGAGAAGAAATGTATCGGTTCAAATCCATTCCATATGTTTGGTTCCCAACGACAATCTCTAAAATTAAGAGGTATATGCCTTTGAGTTAAATGTAAATAGAATGATAGAAAAAAAATACACTGCTATTTTGTTCTAATGTTATATATTCTTATTATGAAACTAAGTCATAATATATATTTGCTTATTAAGAAATTAAGTCATATATCCAGCAAATATGAAATTAAGTCATATATCCAGCAAAATAGGAGCCTGAGTGGCGTAGGAGGCTAATGCCTCCTACTAAGACAGCATTTAACATCCAGCTACCTGCAATTACTGCGAGTTCAATTCTCACCAGGCTCAAGGGTGACTCAGCCTTCCATCCTTTCTAAGGTGGGTAAAATGAGGACCCGGTTGTGGGGGCAATAAGCTGACTTTGTATAAAATATATAAAAATATGAAGGCTATTGCTTAACGCATTGTAAGCCACCCTGAGTCTCTGGAGAAGGGCGGCATATAAATTAAAAAAAAAAATTCAATGTCCAAGTAAATAATTTGTTTTTATCTTTGTTAAAACAACTATATATAAGGTATGGGTAAATTTCTAGATAACTAGCTTTCTATTTAAAATTTTGTAAGCTGTATTTTCAAGTAAACTATTGCCGGCAGATGTTCAACAAAATAATTCATATAATATTTTACACAATTACATTTAGACAGACATTCTCCAAGTCTGTTGTATAAAATTTATACATTGGATAAAATTAAGTGAAATGCACAGCTTCTATTGTATGTCAGGCAAGGTTAAATAATTTAAATAAATAGATTTGCAGGGCATGAATATGCATTAGCATGGAGGATAAAAAGAATAGGCAATATGTTTTCATTCCTAAGGCTGATTCTCACATACTGCTTAAGCCCACTGCAGGTGTTCAATCAACTTAAGCATCAGGAATGGGTTCTACTTACCTTTACTACCAGTTCACAATGGGGCATGTGCAGAAGCTTCCTGATGATGTCGGGGTCGGTGGGCAGAGCCTCCTGCCGGCTTTACTACCGGTTCTATAGAACCGGTCTGAACCACGGGCAACCCACCACTGATAAGCATGGATAGAAGTCAAACATGCATGCTTCCCCCTTAAACTAAAGAGGAACTAAAATTGCTTTAAATTAAAATTTTTACTGTATTTATACATCTAGAACTTGGATTATGTAATTATTCAGGATATGCTTAATAATTAGATATATAAAAAACTTTGTGAGTAAAGTGCATTTTATTGTGACATGAAATAATATGAAAGTTCTGCACTGTTAGAATAAAGGCTCCTTCAAGGACTTTTATGCAAAACGTTGAAAGCCATTAATCTCAACTACTATATTTTGAAGTAGGAAACAAACGGTATGTAAAAGCTATTCTGTGAACACATTAAAATCAAGAATCATAATTGCAATACCCTTATTCAAAGTTAGAAATTCTTTACTGGGACCTAGAAAAACAAAGCATATTGTGCAGGTGTTCTGAAGGTAGCCCAGTTTCAAGGTCATGCTGATTTACAATAAAGGATGGTGAATATTCAAACAATTAACAATATTACCATATAGTGTAGGAGTTAATGCACTTTTAGGGCATTTGGGGGACCGTCTCTTCCTGATCATATCAATTCTATTAAATCCAGGAGAAAGAAGAAGTTCTAGGAGTCATATGTTAAAGAGCTGCATCTGAAAAGACCTATATGGTGTGTGTTTCCTCCAGTGGCTCCCACTCTCTGGACCATTATTCCTGCAGGTTGAGGTTAGTCACATCACACATAGCCTTTCCAAAAGAACAGAAAATGTGGGTTTCTCAGCAGCTTTGGAGATCCCGTTAGGGAACCTGAGCGCTGATTATGTTGTATTTAGATGAACTTTCTCTCTTCCACAATGTTGCTTTTTTTTTTAAAAAAAAAAAAAGCCATTGTGGCATAGTGGCTAAAATGTAGTACTGCAAGCTACTTCTGATGACTGCTGGCTGCCACTGGCTCAAGGTTGACTTAGCCTTCCATCTTTCTGAGGTTGGTAAAATGAGAACTCAGATTGTTGGGGGCAATAGGCTGACTCTGTAAACTGCTTACAGAGGGCTGTAAAGCACCGTGAAGTAGCATATAAGTCTAAGTGCTATTGCTATTTATTTTTTTAACACTTTTAAGAACTGTGATATTGTTTTTTTATTTTAAATAAAAAAACTAATAAAACATTTTATAAAAAAATAATAAAAATATTGTTTTAATTGTTGGCAGAATGCCACTCAGAATCCCTTTTAGTGAGTTGGGTGGCCATATACATTTATTAAACAAATGCACAAACAAGCAAAGCAGTTAGGATGGAATACAGAGGAAAATGCCATGGTGGGAAGTACAGCAATTATGATTATAAAATCCCAGTCCACTTCAATATCAGTAAAAAAGAAAACCAAGGGGGAAAAAAAGAACGGATTCACAAAGAACACTCAGATCAGCTGACACAAAAAAAGGACAAGTACAAGTACAAAAAATGGAAAGAGGGGCACATAACTAAAGCAGAACACCAATAAATAGCTCGAACCTGCAAAGATGAAGTTAGAAAAGTTAAGGCTTTGAAAAAGTAAGATTTGCAACAAATGTAAAAAACAAGAAAAAACCAAGAAAAAAGTAAAACAATCAGTCCACTAATAGAAGTAAAGAAGTAAGTAGAGATAAAGCAAAACTGCTTAATTCATGCTTTGCATCTTCTTCACACAAAAAGAAAACAGTATTCAACTTAACAAAAAGAATCCATCTAGAGTTGACAGATGTTCTTTTACCTTCTTTTTGCTTATTTTAATTTGCATTCCTAACCTGTAATTTGTAGTTCTGTTTTAAGTAAGAGTTGTTCTTTTTGCGTGAAGACAGTGTAATAGAAGTACTGTGTTTCCCCAAAAAATACAACCTACCCTGAAAACAAGCCCTATCCCGATTTTCATGTCTGTGCCTAATATAAGCCCTACCCCCAAAATAAGCCCTAGTTAAGCCACCCCTACATCTGGTTGTATGAGATGGGGTGAGATGCAGGTGTAAAAATCATGCTAGGGTGGGAGTGGGGGGGCTGGAGGTGCGCCCAGCTTATCTGGTAGCAGTGCTTGCACTCCCATCAGCCTCGCCACTCGCCGCCTCTTGCTTGTCAAAAAAAAAAAAGACCTCCCAAAAATAAGCTTATTTTGGGGCCCAAAAGAAAATAAGACCAGGTCTTATTTTCGGGGAAACATGGTAAACAGAGGCAAAGTATGAATTAACCAATTCTGCTTTCTTTCTATTGCCTATTACTTCTTTGTCATCTTCTCCCATTAGTGGAATATAAATAGACATTAGTCTGCATTGTGAGAATTAGGTGTTTAACAGATGATGGCACAAAGGAAAAAAAAACTATCCCTGCATCCAGTAGTTTTGGCATGCAATGCCCTGAAGGACCATCTTGAGGTGAGGAGTTGAAACAGTTTATGTCTAGGATGTGAGGGGTCTGTAGATATCTTCTCATCCCTCCCTTTGACCCACACAATATACAGTTCTTCTATGGAAGGCAAGCTGGTTACAATGATTCTTTCTGCAGTCTTAACTATTTGTTGGTCTGCATCTGTTTGCTTGCAATACCAAACAGCTGTAGAAGTACAAATTACAGAGTCAATAATTCCTGTGTAAAACTATATTAACAGCTCCTGGGGCCGTCTGAACTTCCTGAGTTGACGCTGGAAGAACATTCTTTGTTGTGCTTTTTTAATGATGGTTCTAATATTAAGTGTCCATTTCAAGTCCTGGGAGATTATAGAAAACAAAAATTTGAAGGACTCTACTGCTGATATTATGCTGTTGAATATAGTAAGAGGTGGTAGACTAGAATAGAAGGGCTCCTAAAATCCATTCTTACAGTTTTTAAGCATGTTCATCTCCATATTGTTCTGTACCACAGGATCCGTTGTTCAATCTCCCTTCTACGGTAGTGGCCAAAATTGTGGAAACCTTTTGAGAAAAGTATATTTTCTAAAGCTAGCTAATAACACCACTTTTTTTTTAGTAGTACCATAAAATTATATATCAATGGAAAGATAATTTAATCAAGAATGTAATGCAATAACTTTTAGGAAGGATTTGCTATTAGAATAGCAGTTACAGTATAAAGAAGAAAAGTGAAATGTGTAGAAAAAGGGAGATATACAAAAATTATCACCATGGAAAAAAAGATATATACAAAAATTATCACTGTGCCAGTTAGTAGTTGGGTAACCTTTAGCATGAATTACGGCCTTACAACATCTTCCCATGGAGTGAGCCAAATCCTTTAGTACTGCAGTTGTTCTAATGTGAAACCAAGATTGAATGATTGCTTCTATTAACTGGGTTTTATTTCTGTTTCCCTTCTGGCTAACAAGTTTCTTTAGTTGGCTCCATAGATTTTCAATTGGGTTAAGGTCTGGGCTATTCCCAGGCCATTCCAGCAGTGGAATAGGGTTATCTTGAAGCACCAAAAAAAGTGGTGTTATTAGCCATCAAACCTCAAAAATACACTTTTCCCAAAACGTTTCCATAATTTTGACTGCTACTGTATATGCAGACTCGTCCCCATCTCAAATACAAGTATCATTGTATCTCTGCAAACTTCAGTACTTCAGCATATGGTTCCTTTGAGATACAATCATTGGTATAGAGTAGGGTTGTCAAACTCAAGGGCCAGGGGCTGGATCCAGCCCTCCGGGTGCTTATATGGCCCACAGGGCCATCCTGGAGTGAGGAACTGGCCCATAGTGCCTCTGTTAGTGAAAACTGAGCTCAGGAGCCCATTTTCTCTGGCAGACTGCTCAGGCCACCACAGGTGCCCCTGACATGAGTGACGGCAAGCTGGCCATGCCCACCTTGGCCATGCCCACCCCGCCCCCCCCCCCCCCCCCCCCCGAGGTCAAACACAATGCTGATGAAACCCTCAATGAAATTGAGTTTGACACCCCTGGTATAGAAGGGAAAAAAGAGCAATAGAGAGAGCACCCATCCCTGGGGGACACCTGTGCTAATTGCCGAAGTATTATTTTCCCTGTTCACCTGTTCTACCCATCTGGCAAAAAGCTTATGATCCAACAACAGGTATGGACAGGCATAGTGAGCTGAGCGAGCTGAGTTTAGAGTGAAGAATTTTTGCAATGATGGTTTTGAATGCCAAGCTAAAGTCTACAAAAAGGATCTGTGCATAAGTCCCCGGGGATTCAAAATGTTGCAAGATGTAGTGCAGTATCATATTGACAGCATCATCTGCTGATGCTATTTGTTTGGTAGGCAAACTGTAAGGTGTTTAACAGAGTTAGAGCCTCCCATCAGTTATATCATGTGTTATATAATGTTATATGAAATATCAGCTATATTATATGTTATAATATAACATATGGGGCTACCCTTACATGGGGCTATCCTTGAAGAGTGTTGGAGACTACAGTTGGTCCAGAATGCAGCTGCGCAAGCTGTCATGGGTGCACCTAGATACACCCACATTAAACCAATTCTCCGCGAGCTGCACTGGCTTCCTATTGGTCTCTGGGCACAATTCAAGGTGTTGGTTATTACCTTTAAAGCCCTACATGACTCAGGGCCAGGCTATCTTCGAGACCGCCTTCTACTGCATAGCTCCCAGCAACCGGTAAGATCCCACAGAGTTGGTCTCCTCCGGGTCCCGTCAGCTAAACAATGCCGGCTGGCGGACCTGTGGGGGAGGGCCTTCTCTGTGGCTGCCCCAGCTCTCTGGAACCAGTTACCTCCTGAGATCCGGACTACCCCTATCCTATTGGCCTTCTGGAAAGTGGTGAAGATCTGGCTTTTCCGGCAGGCCTGGGGCCGTTGATCTCGCTGTTGCAATCTTGCGAGATCCGGCCATGAATGGTGTGTATGGGCTTTTAATGTTTTAAAAATATTTTTATAATGTTTTTTAATAATGTTTCTATGTTCATTTCACATTATTTTTGCTGTAAGCCACCCAGAGTCCCTTGGGAGTTGGACGGCATAGAAATTTGATAAATTAAAATAAAATAAAATAAAATTATATAAAGTTATATGAAACCTGATGGAATGGATGAAGAAAAACCAACTCTTTTCTTTCTGACTGAATGTTAAAGTGGAATAATAACCATGTTGTTAAAAATTGATATTTGCAGAAACTGAACAACACTAAGAACCCTTTTATGTTCTTAGACGTTGAAGTTCATCAACATGTTTACATTGATGAACTTCAAGCTCCTCTCTTTTTAATTCTCATCTCTGTAAAACTTTCCAATTCCCTGATGCCTACCCACTGATGCTCTTTGTCCCTGTTACCTACATCTATCGAAAAATGGTGTGGTTATAACTTCATTCATCAATAACAACAAAGCAAATAGGCATTTGGTTCTTCTTAGATGAATCAATATGCTTTACTCCTAACCACTGACAGATATAACTTGATATCAAAATCTTTTACAAAAACACTAGTGTTCTGCTCCACAAAGAAAGTACAATAACCTAATTTAAACTGTGTAAATTTTCAGGCGGAAATTGAGGTCAAGCTTATCTCTTTCTCCTTCTCTTTTCTTTCCCGTTGAAATAAACCCCAAAGAAAAGTTCTTACGCTGATTTGTATGTTTGCCAAGAAAGTTTTATCGTTTTTGATAATTTAATGCTGTTAGTGAAATTGTATTATACAATTGTATAGATTGCATGAGGTTAGGGCCAAAAGTTAATTACATACTATAGATTCTGTCTTGTGGGTGGCTATCCTTGAAGAAAACAAATATTAAATATCCTGAATATAATAGTATATAATATAATATGAGTTGTGTTTTTCTATTTTTCTTACAAATCTTAATTCTTCAGTGTATATTTCTAAAAGCGGTATAGTATAAATTGGGATGGCAATGGTTAAGCCAGGAATACTTTTCAGTACCAAAAACTAATCATAGAAAGATATAGACTATAGAGTTTGAAAGCATGGAAGTCAACAAACTGGAAATTTGTTTTCAAGAAAAAGAGTCTGGACATGGAACAATTATGACATGAAATCCTGGATAATGTTTTTTTTTTTTTGTAGGATTTATAAAGTAGGCTGGTGAAAGCTTTGAATACTCTTTTAAATGTCAAAGAATTATGAAAGTTCAAATCCTATGATGCCATAGGAATGATTTAAAGATGATGACATATGAATGATTGAAAGGTTAATATTGTGCAGAGCAAAAGGAAGGAATATTAAGTCGGCTTACTTGGCCGGATAGAAACTGTTTGATGTTTCTGGTAACACCTAGTGGACTTTTTTTTTACTGAACTAGGCTCTAGAAATCATGATCTTCCAGTTTCTAGCTTGGTGCCTTAATTGTGGTGGAAAATCTGGTAAAAATTAATGTATACAAGAGAAGGGTAGTTACATTCGACAGGGACAATGGAGTGAAAAATTGTTAGCTACACATGATTAGTTAAATTATTTATTTATTTATTTATTTATTTATTATTTATTTATTTATTTTGTCAAGCACATATTAGATAACATATATAAGTGTAAACATGATTTGAATACATGAAATGGATATGAATAAAAGGGAACATTAGGAAATGCCCACTAAAAATAGGAAATTTTAGAAATTTCAAGACATTCATATTGAGTTTACAATTATACTTTGATATGTATTTGTTGCAGGACATGAATGTTGAAAGAAGTAAAAATAACTGCATCTAAGAACATGTTTCTGGAAGGGAGAATTATGTATATCAGGATAAACATAAAGGCAGAATAAGACTGGACTACTTAAAGTTCTATAGTAAAACAGAATGCTTGGGTATTGATTGAATCTTAACTCAGTACTAAAGTGAGTATCCTTTATGGTAGTGATTAATTAGTATGAATCAAATTGCAGAAAAAATACAGTATATGAAGCCAAGAGTGAAATAGACCCAGAAAGAAAATAAGTCCCAGAAAATTGTGATTGGATGTTTTTGATGAGATGTTGAAAAGGGGAATTGGTTTCACCATTAAGGTGGGGGGGGGGGGAGCCAATGCATAAAGCAAGATATAGAATGGGGGTAGAAGTAAAGGTTGTTTTCAAATTAGGAGGAATATAGTAAACAGCATTAATATAAAATAATTGCCCATCTTTTCTTTTGCCTTATAATTTCTTGCCTACTATTTCTTACTTCTTTTTGGCATAATCTTGCATAATTTCTTTCTTTAACTTTATTGTCATTGTACGGGTATACACAGTATACCCATACAATGAAATTTACTTAACACCCAAAGACCAGGTCCAACACACATAACAATCCTCAAACACACTCCCACCCACCGCAATTCCCCACCCCTAAACCACCCAAACATCCACACAGCAGACCAAGTAATACTGTCCAACAGCTCACTGATGGTGGCCCTTTAGGTCACTGTTGAGTGCAATTATAGCTCTGGGATAAAAATGTTTGCCCCAAAAGGAAATAGAGTGATGGATAAGTATAGACATGAGTATACAGTAACTGGATTGCCATATAGTGGAAGTAGAACTGTACTGTAACTGGAAAACCATGCCAGCTATGAGAAAGATTTAGATGTGCATTTTTAAAACAAACAGTAACATTACTGGTCCATGTTTAATGAAATGGGGAAACTATATATCCTAATGCTGTTTTCCTGTTTAATGATTAATGGATACACAAAAATTATTATGTACAGGGCCTTGAAGTTTGTATGTGGCTGTGTATTGTTGTTGATGAGGAAACCATATACAGTTTTTCATCAGTGCCACTAGGACAAATGAATCACTAAAATAAGCAAGGTCTCCTAACGCTTAAATTATTCAGCAAATGAGTAGATAGGAAATCATACCATGAATTGAGCCAAGATAGTTTCTGAGAAAAAGGTTGACTTTATGACTCATAATTTGCTTGAGCCAGTAATCATAACACTTCCACTTCCATCCTGCCATCTGCTTTGCAGACAGTAGCAATATCCAGAATAATTTATGACAAATTTATGGTTGCTCTTATAAGGAGCTCTGATAAATGATAATAGTTTTACTTAGAGAGTGGCATATAAAATGCCAATATTCAGTGAATAACTTTATGTCATTCTTATTTTATCTGACACTTGGAAGGACACCTTGACATACAGTTATGTCTACTTGAGAACAGCACATTGCATATAATATTTTAACATAGTTATGTTTCCCATCTGTGCAGACTGAAATGAAAAACCTTCTTAATGGGGTATGGCTTCTTATTCAGAGGCTGCAGCCCTATTTAAACAATATATTCTCTCTCTCTCCCTCTCTCCTCCTCCTCTTCCACTTCCTCTTCCCTCCCCTCTCCCCCTCTCTCCCTCTCTCTCCCTCTCTCCTCCTCCTCCTCCACTTCCTCTTCCCTCCCCTCTCCCCCTCTCTCCCTCTCTCTCCCTCTCTCCTCCTCCTCCTCCTCCACTTCCTCTTCCCTCCCCTCTCCCCCTCTCTCCCTCCCTCCCTCCCTCTCTCTCCTCCTCCCCCCTCCCTCCTCCCCCATTTCTCTCTTCACCCACCCACCCACCCAGACATTAGCTGGGAACTATATCTCTTGCCAACCCAACTACCTGTAGAATACCTCAGGCCCCTCAGAATAGGCACAGTAGACTAAGGCACTGACTAACATTCAGCTGCCTACAATTACTGCAAGTTCTAATCTCACCAGGCTCAAGGTTGACTCAGCCTTCCATCCTTTCTAAGGTAGGTGAAATGAGGACCCAGATTATGAGGGCAATAAACTGACTTTGTATAAATATACAAAAGTATGAAGGCTATTGCTTAACACATTGTAAGCCGCCCTGAGTCTCTGGAGAAGGGCGGCATATAAATCAAATTTTTTTAAAAAATTAAAAAATAGATATCCTGAGATATATCGTGTTTCCCCGAAAATAAGACCCTGTCTTATATTTTCTTGAACCCCAAAATAAGTACTTGGCCTTATTTTTGGGGAGGTCTTATTACTTTGGGACACGTGGAGCAAGACGGGGCTTCTCTTGCCATCTTACCTGATTTCCAGCTCTGTCTCCCTAACCCTAACCAGAGGAAATGGCGGGGACCAATTGCACATGTGTTTAAATATTTTGGAGAAGGGCTTATTTTCAGGGAGGGCTTATTTTCAGGGGGTGTCTTATTTTAGTGCATGTGCTCAAAGTGTGATTGGGCTTATTATCAGGGGATCTTATTTTCAGGAAAACAGGGTACTACAAATGGAATTTCATATTTTTTCTAGAAAATAGCAATGATTTACAAGGTAAGCTGAGCTTGACAGCTGGAGAGTGACAACCCAGGTTTGAGACCTGAGCTCCATGCGATGGGGTGAGCTTCCATTCCTTGCCCCAGTTTGGTGGGAAGGAAACAGCATTCCATGCATGTATGCTGACCACATGACCATGGAAATTGTCTTCGGACAATGCTGGCCCCCTCAGCCAAAAAATGGAGATGGGCACCATGCCTTGGAGTCAGACATGACTGACAGGGAAACCATTACCTTTTTTTTACAAGGTATGCTATGATCAAATAGAAGGGTTATTTTCCTCCTGGAGAATTTATCCAAGGTTTTTTTTTCAATGAAAATACAGGTGTGTTTCCTTGGATTATGAATTATCTCCTGGATCTCTTAAGAAACTAAGTCTTAAAAAAGATTCTCTCTCTCTCTCTCTCTCTCTCTCTCTCTTTTCTTGGCCTCTCAATCACTGCTGACTACTGGTCATTGCCTAGACAAGTCCCTGCAGTTTCCATGGCAAAATTTCAGAAATAGTTTGCTCGTCTTCTACCTAAGGCTGAGAGAAGGATTGGTCCAGAGTCATCTAGCTGGCTTTGTGCCTAAGACAGGTCTAAAACTCACTGTCCCCTAATTTTAACCTGGTGTCTTAACCTCCACCCCAAACTGGCTCTTACATTATCCTAGAGTGGCCACTATGAAAGCTTTAAAGCAGAACCATGCAATGTCTTGTATGATGTAAAGGGTCATAGTTCTTTCTTTATGAATCCTTCCTCAAAGCCAAATTGGTATCATTAGAATAACAGAGTTGGAAGGGACCTTGGAGGTCTTCTAGTCCAACCCCCTGCTTAGGCAGGAAACCCTACACCACTTCAGGCAAATGGTTATCCAATCTCTTCTTAAAAACCTCCAGTGTTGGAGCATTCACAACTTCTGGAGGAAAGTTGTTCCACTGATTAATTGTTCTAACTGTCAGGAAATTTCTTCTTAGTTCTAAATTGCTTCTCTCCTTGATTAGTTTCTACCCATTGCTTCTTGTCCTACTCTTAGGTGCTTTGAAGAATAGCTTGATTTCCTCTTCTTTGTGGCAGCCCCTGAGATATTGTTCCCCATGTTAATGCAACTAATTCAAAGGCATCCACTAACATTTAGGGCATTTAACAATTAACGCTAGGACCACCAGAAAAAAGGTTATGCATGCAGATGAACAGCATTCATAAACTGACTTTGTAACAATCCTCCAGACTTGTGAGTGACATAACTGATTTAACATTTTAGGATTCTAGAAGGGCAATTAAAAGAAGTGTACAGTATATACTACCTGAAACCACAGGTAGTCCTCAACTTAGAACCACAAGTGAGCCCAAAATTTCCATTGCTAAGAAAGATAGCTGTTAAGTGAATGCTGCTGCCTATACGACCTTTCTTGCCACAGTTAGTGAATTACTGAAGTTGTTAAGTTAGTATTGTAGTTGTTAAGTGAATCTGACTTCCCTTCCCTGACTTTGCTTTGTCAGAAGGTCACAAAAGAGGATCACATGATCTCAGGACACAGCAACAGTCATAACTACATGCTAGTTGCCAAGCATCTGACCACGTGATCATGGGAATGTTGCAACAGTGGTAAGTGTGAAAAATGCTCATTTGTCACTTTTTTGCAGTGCAGTTGTAACTTTGAAGAGTCACCAAATGATTGATTGTAAGTCCAGGATTACCTGTAGTGAAGTCCTGTCCAATGGACATAGGCATTTTATTGTATGTTCCCCACTTCAAAATGCCATGGAATGTACTTTTTAGAAAAAACAAAATTGAAAAGAAATATAATTAAATTATCATCCTTACATAACGGTTGATAAAATCCACTACTTGAAAATCAGACGTTTGAATTTCATGTTATTTATATCTCTCATTATTCCGAGATATTTCAGATATTTATTGAATACTTTTGAAGAAATGGCTGTGATCTTTCTTCTACGATTAAATAATATCTTGTGTGGCCTGGAGAAAAATCTTGATTTATTTAATTTTATCTCCTCTTTCAAAGATTTATTGTCTTATTGTCTGCATAGAGCAAAGAAAGCAGGTGACAATTCTTAGCTTTTCATCATTTGTACTGATTGTGTCCCCAAACAAGTAACATATTTTGTGGTTGCGGTAACTGGAAACTGTACAATTTCTGTTCTCCAGCTTTATTTATTTATTTATTTATTTATTTATTTATTTATTTATTTATTTATTTATTAACAAGTACAAGGAAACAAGTAACAGTATAGACATAGATATGAACACATGAAAAAAATTGGCACAAATAAAAGGATATAAATAGGCAAAACATAACCATCAACACATAGAATGATTACATATAAATGGGGACAGTAGGACAGGGACGGTAGGCATGCTGGTGCGCTTATGCACACCCCCTTAGGGACCTCTTAAGAAACATGAAAGATCCACAGTAGACAGTTTAAGGTAAAAGGTATGGGGATTAGAGAGACTAACAACAGGATCAGGTAGAGTGTTCCAGACATTTACTCCTCTACTGCAGAAGTCATATTTCCTATAATCAAGATTAGAGCGATTTACATTGAGTTTCAATCTATTGGTAGCCCTTGTGTAATTATGGTTGAAATTAAAGTACTCATTTACAGGTAGAACGTTTTGGTAAATAATCTTATGAACTAAGCATAGGTCGGAACGTAGACGGTGTAGTTCAAGGCTATCCAGATCTAAAATTTTAAGCCTGGTAGGATAGGGAATTTTATTTTGAGCAGAAGATTTGAGTACTCTTCTAGTAAAATATCTTGTACATTTTGCTGCACAGCATTCATGTCACTAACTCAAGAAACTGTTAAGATGCTGACTGGGAAAGGCTGCAGAAGCAATTAACCTGGCTGCGGTTGGCAAATGGATAATAATTTAATTAAGAAAGCAATCTTAAGTTTAAAACACAGCATCTCAAAGGTAGCTTAGACTAGAGTTTAAATGCATCGTAAAGTAAGCATTTATCTAAATTCAGAATCGGATAAATCTTTCACCCGGCAATATAAATAGTGTAACAAAAGTACAGCGCTTGTGCTGAGCATTTCAAAGGAGCATTTCAATTCGATGATGCTTCAGTCAAATTGCCAGATTGAAGAGATGCATGAATCAAAGCAGGGCACGGCTTCAAAGCAGCAAATCAAATCAGCTGGGGTGTGAAGCACTTCATATTCTTTTGAACAATGTCACAGCTGCCATGGATTTCCTTCTGCTTTTTGGAGTGGTTACAGGCAACATGCAGCACAGTGTTGAAACTTTACTTACTTGTATTCAACTTCATTCACTTTTTCACATCTCAAGACATTTAATATAATGTCCATGAACCTTTGCTTAGAAAGCACTGGGCTTACTGTTGTTTCAAAGAGAAGTTGGAAAAGTATCACAATGGAGCTTTGGGAGAAGAAAGTTGACTTTTCTCTCACCTGTGTGGAAATGTAATATGGGAGCTGGAACAGGTTCAAAATTTGTCAATAATGCTTGAGAAGACAGATACACCAGGCTAACAGTAGTGTCATGTCCCCATCGGAGCTTGAATCTGCAGAGGAAAATGAGCTGGAACTGGAGGTGACGGAGACTGAGGGGGTGGTGTTGTTGGTTTCGGAGGTAGGTGGGGAAGAGCAGGCCCAGTCAGACCAGGGCCTTTCAGGATTGGAATGGATTGTAGGCAGGGAAGAAAGGGGCAGGATGACCAAGAGTGGCTAAGCAGTGAATATGAGAGACAGAGCTCAGGCGATGAGCAAGGGCCAGCCCCTCCTGATCCCCAAGCATGGAAAGTGGAAAGAAGTCGAGAACAGTGAAGACTGACCTGACAACTTGAGAGGAGAGCACCCTGCCCCTCTTCACACCTGGGGACTGAGACTTAAGAAGATGCTGTGGAGAGGGGCATTTGTCAGGAACAAATTCATGGATTCATGAAGTGTTGAGTGTCGTTGCCAATGTTTGAACTTTCCTGGATTCTTTGCATTCTTTCTGGCTTTTTGGACTAATTGAACTGACAGCTGCCTGTGTTGCCTCTGTGCCGTGACCCGGGTCATCACAGCTAGGTTTTCCTAAATGTGTAGTGGATTTATGGATCAAACCAGCAACTGAGTGGCTTATCTCCAATGTAATTGTTATTTATGTTATGTTTTTATTTTTCTTAATCATTGATTGATAAGTAGCAAAGTTCTGTCTTGTAAGTTGTTAAGCAGAGGTAATATTGGTTGGATTTCAATCACTTCTTAGCTTTCCTTTTTTTAAAAAATAACAGCTTTCTCGATTCTAACACAATTAGGAGTGCAGCTGAGCTTTCAGCACTCTGAATATCAGCTTATGTATGACACACCTAATATGTACAGTTACAGTAGTGGCCAAAATTGTGAAAACCTTTTGGGAAAAGTGTATTTTCTAAAACTAGCTAATAACACCACTTTTTTTGTAGTACCATAAAATTATATATCAATGGAAAGATAATTTAATCAAGAATGTAATGCGATAACTTTTATGAAGGATTTGCTATTAGAATAGCAGTTACAGTATAAAGAAGAAAAGTGAAACACGTAGGAAAAACGAGATACACAAAAAATTATCATCACAGAAAAAAACAAGATATATAAAAATGATCCCCATGTCAGTTAATACTTAGTTGGGTAACCTTTAGCATGAATGACGGCCTTACAATGTTTTCCCATGGAGTGAACCAAGTCTTTTAGTTCTGCAGCTGTTATAATGTGGAACCAAGATTGAATGATTGCTTCTATTATAACTGGGTTTTATTGCTGGGTCACTTCTGACTAACAAGTTTCTTTAGTCGGCTCCATGGATTTTCGATTGGGTTAAGGTCTGGGCTATTCCCAGGCCATTCCAGCAGTGGAATATGATTATCTTGAAACTCCAAAAAAAGTGGTGTTCTTAGCCATCAAATCTCAAAAATAAACTTTTCCCAAAAGATTTCTACAATTTTGGCCATTACTGTAGATCAAACTTTATATTCTACACGTGGAAGGGATAACTGAAAGTTATTTATTGGTGATTAGGCATAAACTCATACTGACAAATACTGGGTCAATTATTTCCTAATCACTTATTTGCTAATGTGTCTTGCTTTTTCTCTAATAGTTAAGGTAATTTATGTGGGGAATCTCCCTTCATTTTGTTCCCACCAAAAGAAACTGATGAGGTCAGCTGAGTTGAGAGAGATTTAGTACTTTAAAAGCAGTAGAGTTACTTCTGAATTTCCATGCTAGGATCTGGATTTCTCTCTTCTGTCCAATATTGAATCACTTATAATGGGGTTGGCAAAGCTACATATATCATTTATTCTGTGCCAGCCTCTATGTTAAATTGAAACTTGGCAGGTTTATATCCTACATAGATTATACTATCTCTGCTAATTTTATCTCATTCTTCCAAAGTATGAAGCAGTTCCAGATTATTATTATTTTTTTAAGTTTCCCCTTTATAGTTTATGGACAAACCTGCGTTTTAAAATTGAGCCTTGAAGCAATGTGAATTAAATCAAATCACAAATTTGTATCATGCCCTTTTAGCTTTCTAATCTCCAATCCAAACTGAATTAGTGCTGATAAGTGCAGTCTACTATATTTAAATTAAAAGATTACCCACACCACTTAGCAAGCTCATAAAGGTGGTTTACCAGTCAGTAGCAATCTTTCTCCAACAAATCTTTGTCTTTTTTCTTGATTTTAGAGTAGGATTTCTAACTTTTCCCAAAAGTTCTTAAAAATCAAGGTTGAAGTGAAGTTTATTCCCATCACTTTGTCACATCATAATCTGCTTAGAATATATACAGATATAAGACTTATGCATACTAAGCAGTAGAGACTCTGCTTGTGTGCTGACCAACAGTGTCAAATAAATATTAAATGTCTTTAAATGGCTGTGCCTTTTTAAATCTCATTCTCTGCCATTATTTTTTTAACTCTTCCTACAAAGTCTGCTAAGAGAACAGATCTCAACTATTTAATTATTCTTCTATCAATCAAAATAACAACAATGATGGCAAAACCAAGGTTATTGTCAAGATGACATGAAACTTAGCAACCACAAATTAGCTGTTACTGATTCTCAGGATGTCATCCAGACCAGGCATATTAATCTATTTCATTAAGATTATTCATTTAGATCTTTATTGAAGAAATGCTAAGGAACTAGGTGGTAAATAAGCAAATCCCTAGACGATATCTCACCCCAGCCATGATTTCAATGCCTGGTCACAGACAAATTATAATTATGTTATTAATATTGGATTATATGGGCATTTAAGATGCCTGCAGCCTGGACAATTTAGGTGTCTGCTTGTTGCCAATGTAGAAAGAATAAACTCATTCGCCGTGAAGCCCACCTACCTCTACCCCACCCTCAAAAAATATCTGTTCAACAGGATAAGTAATTTTATGGAAAAACATTTGAAAGAGATTCAATATACTTTTTATTCAAATAGACATTTATCGTGGTCAAGGATAGATATGATATAGATGTCATCTGGATTTATAGAAGTGGTACAAGAAGTAAACATTGGTTCAAATATATGGGCAGATCATAACCCAATGACAATGATATGGAAAGGCCAAAAGAAAAAGACAAGATGGACTTTTGAACACAACGATATTAAATGAAAAACAATTTCGGAAATTTATGGAAATGGAGTTGGAAGCTTTCTTCAAAATAAGCAAAAAGAAAAGGCGAAAACAAGAGGAATATAAAACCCTAGAAAAAGAATTTCAGAAAGATGTTCAAAATAAAAAAAATGAAAAAATTGATGGAATTGAAGAAACACGAAATAATTTTAAATGAACAAGAATTATTAGCAAACCAATTAAAAGCATCAAGGCAGAACTTTTTTGAAAATGCAAATAAACCAGGAAGATTATTAGCATATAAAATACAAAAAGAGTTAAGGAGAAAAAAAAACGATAAACTGTTTACAAGATATAGAAGGGAAGCTACAATATAGATTAGGATAGTATTCTAGTTCACACCTATTTTTAAAAAGCCACCCATTAAAAAAAACCTTCATCCATTTACACTTGCAACTTTTCCTGACATAGACAGTTTTTCTGTTCAATTCCTCCTGTGTACATAGTCATTAGGAAAAATTCCCTAATTTTTAAAACTCTGATTTAAAAATGCAAATTTCTTTGGAGTTATTTTTGTTCTGAGCATTTTTCAAATGCAAGCTTTCAAAACGTAAATTTCCTTAAGAACTGTGTGCATGTGTATACATACACATACTCACATACATTTTTGTATGCAACATTCATAACATATTTTCTCTTTATGTTTTATTCAAAGGTTTTTCCCATAAAAGTCCTCATACTAATTTCACATGGAACTTAAATTTGGTCATATCCAAATCTAGACTTTTTGGGATTAATCCTTTTTATTTCTGATATATTTTTATTTGGTTTCCAAAATTGACATACAAAATCAAAAAAATACATATCAACAAGGACAAAAAAGTGTATAAAACAGAACATCAACCATACACATAAAATATCTCCCTTGGCTGAATACTGACAAATATGTTTCAACAATAATTATTCCCCCCTTGAAAAGGTCTACAATTTATAATCTTTTATCTCTATATTTGCAAAATTACTATATGACATTAAAACATATCTCACGTATAGAAATCTATTATCAATCAACCTATTTGACCTATCATCTATCTACTATTTTTTTAAAAAAAAGTTAAATGGTAATCCTACTTTTTGAATTAATCCTGTTCACATTCTTAAGGGCAATATTTTGATTTCCTACCTGCATTTATAGTGAAACTTAATTGCTGGAGTTTTTAAAGCAACAATCAGGTTCACAATCTTTAAACACCAGTTAAACTTTAATTTAATCCCCTTGAGGTTGCCTTTCCAGATAGTTATCTAATAATCTCCTTGGAGTTGAATTTTAGAAGGTAGGCTCCAATTGTATGGCTTCTCTGTGGGGTTGACATTTGTGTTAGAAAGCATTAAAAGTAATGTGAAGGAAAGAATAAGAGTTATAGGTCATCAGCTTGGATGTGACACCAGGTTACCTTAATTTGGATAGAAAATAATTTCCCCTGAAACTAGCAGATCATGTGTTCCCTAAAAACATTCCCAATTATAGAGGAATCTTTAAACCGGGAAGGATTGAGGCAATACAATACTAGTCACACTAAACTGGGAAGGATCAAGGCAATACAATACTAGTCACACTATTCTTCTTGAGGTACACATTACTGTACGTACAGCACAAAAAAGGAGTGAGAAATGGTAAAAAAAGAAACCACAGTTTGCACCAAAAACAGTTTGCTGTTCTAATCCAAACTTTCTACCCTGGCAACCAAATCTTGATTTCAGCACATTCCTTCACGCATGTCTTGTTTTCTTTAACTTTTCTAATATCTCTGTTGAGTATCTTGTGAATTTTATCTAACCGCAACTCCCTTCACCTTCCTTTTCCTAGACCAAATCACTTATCCTTCACACACAGATGGACATAAACAGAGACAGATACATACACACAGACAGAGAGAGACACACATTTGCAATTCAATCCTTTCATTTTTTCCCCCCATATGACCAAACCATTTCTAAGTATGCGCCTCTAAGTACGTTCTCATGTATTTTTATATTTGCTCCGCTTATATTTCGCAACAATTCTTGCTTTGTCATAATGCTTTTATATTAAACATCTCTTAAGTAATCCATATCCATTGCTTTCCTATTATGGTTATGTTACTCCTGATATACACCTTCTACCAGAATACAGAGCTTCCTTCCTTCCTTCCTTCCTTCCTTCCTTCCTTCCTTCCTTCCTTCCTTCCTTCCCTCCCTCCCTCCCTCCCTCCCTCCCTCCCTCCCTCCCTCCCTCCCAATAAAATCTCAATAACCATGAATTGCATTTACCCATGCCAACACTCATATTGCTAACTTCTTGTCACAATGCCTTATAGAAAAGCTAGGTCTTAGTGACTTCCTAAAGGCCAGTAGAGTTCGGGCCATCCATAGCTTGGAGGGAGGGAGAAGATGTCCCATAGGGTGGATGCCATGACAGAGGCTCCAATCCTTTCCATTGGGGAACAGGCAGCCCTATTTGGAAACAATATGAACAATTTTGTTGTATCTTGCAACTCTGGGGGAGTTGAATCAAAAAAACCTGTTTTTTAATGGAGTGAAATCTTAAATAAGGTGAAGCTTTCCCATTTCCTCCAATACAGTACACAAATATATTTCCCAGTTCATATATTTAGCTCTGTGTCCAGATTTTGAGTAATTGGTTATAAGGGGAGAGGAGGAGGAGGAGGAGGAGGAGGAGGAGGAGGAGGAGGAGGAGGAGGAGGAGGAGGAGGAGGAGCAGGAGCAGGAGGAGCAGGAGGAGGAGGAGGTGGTGGAGAAGGAGGAGGAGGAGGAGGAGGAGGAGGAGGGGGAAGAAATATCATTTTAATAGGCATAGGCATAAGCAGCATGCCTGATTTCCTTTCACTGTGTCATATGCCATATATTATTTTGTAATTTTAGATTTGGATTTATTTTGGCTAATTTATCAATCTTGAGTATGCAGTTTGCATATGACTTGATATTTTAGTAAAATAAAAAGAAAAGTATCTTGTCTTCAGACGAATCTTCCAGAAATGTAAAAAAAAGCTGTTTCCCAACATCGATATTTGACCATAAAAATAATAGGCACTAGAACAGGGGTGTCAAACTCACGATGACACATTGTCATGTGATGCTTCACAACTTTTACCCCCTTCGCTAAAACGGGGGTGGGCATGGCCAGCGCGTGACGCATCTGGCCCACGGGCCGCGAGTTTAACACCCCTGCACTGGAAGATCCAGTTCACTGCTATCATCTATCTTATGTCTTACATCAATGACTCTTAAAAATTTGCTTCCCAAACTAAAGACAGGTAAGAGTATCCTGATGAAAAAGATCTCCCTCTCTTTCTTTTAGTATTAGCTTTCTCTAGAGCAGAGATTATTCTATGAATCTAAGAAATGTGTGGATACAACCATGTAGTTCAATTGTTCCTTCCTTTATTTATTTTTTTAAACATTGTGAAATGCCTTCCTTTCAAAAAAGAATCCCTTTTGTCTTTCAGGCATATATTTGGCTTGAATTGTAAGTACTAACACCAGACAAATGCTAAGCATGCACTATTTCATTGGGAAAGACCAAAGAATAGATTATTCATTAAAATAATTATTGAACACTATGGAGGTGTTAATATGGTGATTAAAGAGTGATAAATTTGAACCAATGGCTCTGTGTTGTAAGTTAAGTCATCACATTAATTACTTGAGCACTTTATATGGTTATATCTCTGCAGATGACTAATGAGCATTCAATTACTTTGCCCTTCAAAAGTATTGAAAAACACATAATAGTGTTTTCCCACTTCAGTTGTTTATTTGAAAAGCTTTCAGGGATGTATGAAGTGTATATTGTTTTGATGTTTTTGCACTGTGCCACAAGAAGTAGTAAGGGATTCATTCATTAATCAACAATATTTTCTCTTTCTTTAATGGGTGAGACACATTAGTAGTTTAGAGGATGGGCTTAATTTGTTGCCAGATTATCTGGAATGCATTGTCTGGAATGGTATAGGACCATGATGGTGAACCTATGGCACACGTGCCACCTGTGGCACACATAGCCATATCAGTGGGCATGCCAGCTCAGCTCTGGCATGCATGCGCGCAGCAGCCAGCTGATTTTGAAATGTTGCATATTTTGCATTGAGGAGTAATGTGTCTTCTGAACTTTTAAAGCAATTTTAATAAACATCTGAAATATATTCTAAGCCACCTTTAAATATTAGTATTTTCAGCAAGAGACTTCATGTTAGAATCAAAGTACTTGTTATATATAATGTTTGTATAAAATTTGAATTTTTTTTTTATTGTATTGGAGAGGCCATCAAAATTGGGATTACAAAAGGAGAAAAACTTATTTTTTCCACTAATTTACCTGCATCAAATGTTTTCCAGCTTTTCCAAAGCTGATACTTGCATTGGTTTCTCTCATCGTACTACTGGTCAAAGAAAATGTGGATATTCAAAGCAATCTTCTGTTTAGGATACAAAGGAAGTTGGTTGGGATAATGGGGTGAGCTCCCATTACTTGTCCCAGCTTCTGCCAACCTAGCAGTTCAAAAGCATGTAAAAAATGCAAGTAGAAAAATAGGGACCACCTTTGGTGGGAAGGTAATAGCGTTCCGTGCACCTTTGGCATTGAGTCATGCCGGCCACATGACCATGGAGACATCTTCAGACAGCACTGGTTCTTCAGCTTTGAAACAGAGATGAGCACTAGCCCCTAGAGTCAGGAACAACTAGCACATATGTGCGAGGGGAATCTTTATCTTTACCTATAATCATGTCTGCAGATTCCCTTGTAGTCTTTGTTAATATTTTTCTTTCTTATTAAATTGAGAAGTGGATGATTGCCCTTCCTCTAAAGATGAGGTTTAAAAGGTGATAGAGGGGAGGATGCTGTCTACATTAGGTATAATTTAAATGGAGACCTAGATTTGGTTGCTAAGAATTGCCTTTGAACACTCATTGCTCTATTTGACCATCTTCTGGATGCCAATAAATAATAGTTGAATTAAACAGCTATTTAATGGAAAAGTATATTTCCAAACCAGCCACGAAATCAAATAGTAATTCATATCTTACCTGTAAGCCATGGACTGTACAAAAATTTCCAGTTGAAGAAGCAACTGAAGAGAAACTAATTTTGCAGAGACACACAAGGATCTTGCTTCTCGTTGCTGATACTCCTTTGAAAGAAGATAGGTGACACAATATCAAGGCAATATTACACTCCCTTTTACAACTTCTTCATTCTATCGTATACATTAATAAGCTTATAGAAATCTCCTGGTTTCCTAGCAGGGATGGATCTAAAGAGATAATGCTAACTTTTAGGCAGTTTATTTTTCCACTCTGCTTTTCAAACTTAAGAACTTTTTAAGAAGGTGTTACATTCTGCCAATACAGAATGTAATGCTTTTTATAATAGAAGAATCAAGGCAATGGCGGCAAATGCACAGACTCTAGAGCTCCTAATCACAATCATTCACTATCTGTAGAACAGAGAACTCAAGGTCAGAACAGGATACACACAGAGAAAGAAATGCTCCAGATTTAATTAAAGGAAAGGTACAGGTTTCAGATAACATGTTGGGAAGATGAGGAAGAGTTAATTCAGATATTAGCCACACTCACCTCGGAAGTATAACAGCTGGTTTTTTGTTTGTTTGTTTGTTTTAAAGCAAAAATAAAATACAAAAAGATAAAAATAAAATATAAAAAAGAGATTAGGAAAAAGTAAAGAAAAAACAGGATCGGAAAGAGTAAGAAAAAAAGGCAAAAGGGGAAAGGGGAAAAAAGTAACTTCCAACTTTATACAGATATAAAATACATTAACCTCTTAATCAACAATAATGTACTTTATTTCTATGGTCATAGATAGTTCTAATTGTCAAATCCCTAAGTGTTCATTTCGTTCAGTTTCTAGTACAAAGTCCAACAGTTCTTTCTAAGTAGAAACAAACTTAGGCAAAGTCAATTTTGCCATATCAGTCAATTCCCTTAGCTTCACCATCCATTCTTCTATTGAAGGAATTTGTGAATCCTTCCATCTCTATGCATACAAAAGTCTTGCTGCTCTTGTGATATAAACAAAGACCCACATTTTCTTTCAATCAGACTCTCCATCAACTCTAAAAAAGAACCTTCTGGTTACAATTGTACATTTATTTTTGGTCCCCATAATACATAAAAGGTGTTGAGACTCTAGAAAAAGTACAGAGAAGAGCAGCAAAGATCATCAGAGGTTAAGGTTATTGGGTATGTCTAGTCCAGGTTGTCAAACCTCCGGCCCATTGGCCAGATGTGTCACAAGCTGGCCAGACCCCCACTTGGTTTAGTGAAGGGGAAAAACATCCTGATATGTCCCGTGATGCCACCATTTATTTTTTATTTTTTTTATTTTAAATTTGATTTATATGCCGCCCTTCTCCGGAGACTCAGGGCGGCTTACAATGCGTTAAGCAATAGCCTTCATACTTTTGTATATTTATACAAAGTCAGCTTATTGCCCCCACAAATTGGGTCCTCAATTTACCTATCTTAGAAAGGATGGAAGGCTGAGTCAACCTTGAGCCTGGTGAGATTCGAACCTGCAATAATTGCAGGCAGCTGGTGTTAATAACAGGGTGCTTTAGACCACTATACTACCAAGGTACATCATGATGATGTGAGTTTGACACCCCTGGTCTGGTCTAATGAAGAGAAGGACTAGGGGTGATAGCAATCTTTCAATATTTAAGAGGCTGTCACAGAAAAGAGGGGGGGGGGGTGGGCCTACTCTCCAAAGCACCTGAGGGCAAGACCAGATGGAACAGATGGAAACTTATCAAAGAGATATCCAATCTAGATCTAAGGAGAAATTTTCTGATGGTGAGAACAATTAATCAGTGGAATGGGTTGCCTTCAGAAGTTGTAGGTCCTCCATCACTGGAGCTTTTTAAAAAGAGATTGGACAACCATTTGTCTGAAATGATTATGGGGTCTCCTGCTTGAGCAGGAGGTTGGCTAAGAAGACCTTGAAGGTCCCTTCCAACTCTGTTATTCTGCTTCCTGTATATTGTCCCATTGACAAAAATTATATTACAAAAAATGCCCATTTAATCATGTAGTATTTAACATATTCATCTTCCATATCAATAAATAGTAAAAGCTTATATATCTTGCCATTAGATGCTCATCATTAGTACACAAATCCAACTCAAAGTTGGATTTTTCTCATTTGTAAAATCAAAAGTCTTTGTGTCCAATTTAAATCTGTCAACTGAACATAAGCCAACCATTAACAAGTATGACCTTGTATTTCCAATTCTTGTCTTTTTTTGTAATTTAGGTTTTCCTTTGAAAAAAGTCAATAAATCAGCATATATCAACCAAGATTGATATATCAAAGATTGATAAATAAACCAAGATTGATATATCAAGCATATAGCAAACTTGATTGCAAAAAATACGACATCAGCAGCAGAGTAGTTGCCTGGAATGCTCTACCCAACTCCGTTGTTACATCCTCAAACCCTCACAGCTTCAACCTTAAGCTGTCTACCATGGACCTTACCCCATTCCTAAGAGGTCTGTAAAGGGGGCGTACATAAGCGCACCAGTGTGCCTACCATCCCTGTCCTACTGTCCCCATTTATTTGTATTCATTTCCTTCATTAATGTCCATGTTCATATTCATACCTGCTATGTTGTACATGTTTGACAAACAAATAAATAAAAATAAATAAAATAAAGATTGTGTAACTATCAACTCTCTTCTTAAAAACGCATCTTGGGGTGACAACCACAGAGCAATCTTGCTTTATACCTGTTCCAAATCCTCAAGGTGGCATGCCTAATAAAACAATTTTTAAAATCTATATTAACCTTAACTTTGTCATACCATCAATAGCTGTGCCACTCAAATCGCAAATTACGCCATTCCGATCCCAATAACCTCCTATTTCACAAAGTCACCCACTCTTTCATCTGCTAATAACTTTTGAAATATCAAAAGTCATAAAAAAGATCAAAATAGAAAAGCACCAGAGCGTGATGGCCTAAGAAATTTATACTATAAAAGTTTTGAAGACCAAGTTTTGCAACCGCTTAAAAATGTGATGAATTCTATTTTGCAGGGATCTGCTGTGCTAGAATCTTAACTAAGTTCGATATAATACACTCTTGTATTTCTGGAGCTCCAGAGGTAGAAGACATACATGTCAATTATATAAGACATGTCAATTATATAAGAAAGAGGGATATTTGTATCTTGGACCACACATTAGATGGACAGGCTATTGTGTTCCTTACATTAAAATAATTTATTTTATTATTTTAATATAAGGAACACAATAGTCTGTTCAAATAATATAAATATTATTTTATTATATCTAAAATAATATAATAGATTATTTTAATGTAATTAAGTTTGGTTTCTGCAGTCAAAATCCAAAAATTACATATAATATGTCTTTCACTTGAACAAAACAGATCCATTAAGAACTTCATATGTGGATTGATTGGAATAAGTTGTGGTAGCTGATATTTTCTTGTACTTAATTGCTTTTATTCTATTTTAAACATATGGTATTATATTATTGTTACTTAATCATGTGTGTTTTTTATTTTGTATTCTGATACGGCCTAATGGCTAACCAATAAAGTATTAACAATGTGAATTGTCAACCTGATTGATTTTCTTTTTTGAAAATAATCAGATTTCAATGAATAAGTGCAAATAAAATAATATTAGATTTGTGGAATATATTTATCTCTGTGTGTGGTTGTTTGTGTGTGCATAGAAGGAATGAATGAAATCTAATATTTATTAGTAGGAAATCAAATGAACTAGTTCAATCAGTTAATGACCATAGCACAAAAAAAAAAAAAAAAACCCTCCAATTTTTTTTCTCTAAAATACTTTCTAAATGCACTGTTTTTTAAATAATGGATTATATCATAACAAATATAATTCAAGGGAAAAATAGAGTTTATTACAGCATGACCAATTCTATACTATCATCATATCATTATATTCATCAGCATCATTTTCATCACCATATATTCCACATTATAACCATTACAGTCCCAAATCAACTTATGAATCTCGCAATAAAAGCTATTTTATAACTAATTTTTCCTAGTTGTATAAATTTAGAATAAACATGAAAGATGTTGTATTTTTTAAAAAGTTTGAAAAGCAAAATGCCATCTCTTGAACATCCTGCTCTAATTTCAAAATTGGTTAAGCTTTATTCTTTTAAAAATGCATTATTCTATCAGATTTGGACAGTTGAAAGTGTTTCAAAAGCTAAAGAGCTCATTATGAAAATGCTGAAGATGAGCCAAAGTAAAACAAGCAAAACAAAACCAGCATCTCTATACTGTGAAACTATTGTATATTATGTTAAATGGAGAAAATCTAGGATTATCATTAGTTGGGTTGGGAAAAATAAGAAGTAGGGGAAAGAAATAGGATCTACTACTTCAGAAATATAGAGATAACCTACACTTCCATGACTACATTGAAAATATATTACTGCTTTTATATGAGTTGCCTGCAAGTATTAATATATTTATTTTTCCTTGTCATTTTGTACTCTAACCTCTTTCGAAACTCAATAAAATTTTGTTACATTTTTTTTAATGTGGGGGTTTTGCCTAACTTGGAAAATGGTCTTATATTCTAGGAAATAAGTGTCATGCTAGAATGGTGAGTTGGTATTATTTATTATTTTGTCTTGTTAATTTTAATCCTTTGCATGCCAACCAGAATCGATATTGTAATATAATAAATTGAAGGGGGGAAAAAACAAGTTAAATAATTGGGAAAGGGTGACCAGAGATGAGAATAAATAGGATACTGTACTACTGTTTTTCAAACTGTAGAGAGAAAGGATTTGCACACAAATCCATGACATTTATGCCATGGTGAGTGCTACATTACAATGCTTGTGATTTAGATAAAATACAGGTAGTCCTCAATTTATGGCTGCAATTGGGACTGGATTTCTGGTCATAAATCATTATGGTTGGAAGAGCCATGGTAGCTCCATGGTTAGACTGCAGTATTGAAGGCTAACTCACTGCCCACTGCCAGTAGTTCGATCTTGACCAGCTCCGAGGTCAGTAAAATGAGGATCCAGATTGTTGGGGGCAATATGCTGACTCTATAAACCGCTTAGAGAGGTTTATAGAGTACAGTAAAGCACTGTAAAGCGGTATATAAGTCTAAGTGCTATTGCTACTGCTATTGCTATTATGGTTGTAAGTCATACATGTGACGAGACCTCATTTTGATACTTTTTTGCCATGGTCATTAAATGACTCACTGCTGTTGCCGAAGGCGTAAGTGAAAATCCATTCTTCCAAATGGGCATTTTAAAATATTTTTTTTTTATTTTGGTAAAAATGGGCAAATTGGAAAGCACAAAAATATTGCAAAGTCTGGCCATGTGACTGTGGGACACTGCAACCAGTCATAAAAGTAAGCCAGTTGCCAAGCAAAGTTTCAGTCACATGACTGCAATGTTTGGCAAATTTTACTATGGCCAGAAGTACTTTATGGGTCATAAAACATCCATTTCAGGCCCATTATTATTTTGAATACTCACTAAGCAACCGATCATAAGTGCCTGCAAGATGACCTTATATAAGAAGATCATTATATTAGGGATGAAGGAAAAGGTTGGGGGGAAAAGATAAAATTTTAACTGACAAGTGAAATCAGATGACTTTTCATTAGAACTCCCTCTACAAAACTTTGGATATAGAAAATAATAAATAACACACTTTTCTGCTTGCTCAACACCTTTTATCAGCTGCAATTACAAATATAAATAACTGTACACCCAAATAAAGGAAAAAAGAAGACTTGAGGGCATGAAGAAAAGTCAGTATTTTCAAGACAATTTCTATAGGTTTTCTACTTTCTAAATTTATACCCAGCCACATTTTATTGTTTTTGCAAATAAACAATTGTAATATTTTTTTTTCCTGAGGTTTCACAGGGTACAATCCTTTTGGCTCATGGCTGTTGCTGACTTTTCCCACTGGCTTCCTAAATACTTAAGAAATATTTGTAAATGTCAGCCTTTACCATGATTCTGACATTTATAGCAACCAAATTAATTTTAAACTTGGCACTTCTGGCAAATGAATCACATCAATAAGCATTAAACCTATATATAATAAATATAAACTTTGTCTAGAATCTTCTAAGAACTTCTATCACAGCTTACAAAATGCCAGAAAAATGACATTTGGGAAGATTTCTTCATAAAAGTTTTTCCACTCTTTCTTCACTAATACTATAGATTGAACTAATGAATACCAAATCAGAACCTGTTAAGTAACATTTAAATGTTTCTGTTCTGAGAGTAAAACTTTTTCATAAGCAATTATGACTTGCCAACTGCTGGTAATTTTCAATTTGCTTATAACTCTTTTGGATTTGATCATCTAATGCAGGGACTTCAAACTCGTGGCCCGCAGGCCGGATGCGTCACGCGCTGGCTACCCCACCCCCGGTTTAGCGAAGGGGAAAAAAGTTGTGATACGTCACGTGACAACATGTCATCGCGAGTTTCACACCCCTGATCTAATGTATGCTGCCTTTAAAAATTTAAAAATACTACAAGTGCTCTAGTATGAGATAGAGTAGGATATATTGGTTTCTGAAGACAATACCTTACATTTGATGGATATATCATAAACCTGTATCAGGTGTCAGCAACCTACGGCTCCAGAGCCGCATGTGGCTCTTTGGCCCCCCCTGCTGTGGCTCCCTATCGGCTGAACCCACCACTGACTGGCCCCACCCCTCGCCCTCCCCTTCCAGTCACTCCTCGCCTGGCCTGAGAGAGATGAGAGAGAGAAAGACAGAGACAGAGACAGAGACAGAGACAGAGACAGAGAAAGAGAAAGCGACACAGAGAGAGAGATACCTGTTTCCCATAGAAAATACTGGGAGCCACAAAACCTGGGAGGGCATGGCTGGGGTGTGTGTCATGTGACTGGGTGGGAGTGAATGACGTCGAGTTGGCCACACACCCCAGGTTTTGTGGCTCCCGGTGTTTTCTTTTCTGTGGGAAATGGGTCCAAATGGCTCTTTGAGTGTTTAAGGTTGCAGATCCTTGATCTATGTCAAGGCTAAAAGATATACAGGTAGTCCTTGATTTACAACAGTTCATTTAGTGACCGTTTGATGTTACAGTGGCACTGAAAAAACTGATTTATGAACTTTTTTTCATACTTACGACCATTGCAGCATCCCCATGGTCAGATGATAAAAATTCAGGTACTTGGCAATTGACTTGACATATTTATGACCGCTGCAATGTCCTGCGATCTCATTTTGTAGAAAAGTAGACATTGCTGATTCTCACAATGGAAGCAAAACTAAATTGCTACCTTTGCACGATCAAAGTCCAGGTCTTCTCTATCAGATTCGTTTTCTTAATTTCCTGCCTGTTGTCATTATAAATCTGCACAATATTTAAGGGTGAGGATTTCTGGAGAAAAACACTACCCCATTTTAAGTGGAGCAAAACAATCTTATTGACTGTGTTTTCATTTGATACCCTATTCTACTGTGGTCTGCCATACCCCATTGTTTCTGATAATAAATACCTGGTTTTATACTTCTGTCCAGATAAGAATTCAACCTTTCCTCTGTCCCCACAAGACAGCTATGGATTAATAACACAGATGATAATAACTGATTAGTAATTCAAATTGTATTTATTGTGACATGAAATATTTCACTGAGTTCAATAGGGCAGAGTTAAATAGGTGAGCAGAGGATTGTGTCTTAAAGAATCACCTTAACCTTTCCAATAGTCTGGTTCTGTGAATATAAAATTACTGGTTATAACTCTCAAGTTTATCTCAAGGAAGAAGGTTTGCAATAAGGACTTGTAACTAATAATAAGCCTCATGAAACCCCACATATCGCTATTTTCATTTTCATCCATGATTTTATCTAATTCATCCCTCCCTTCCTCCTTCCCTCCTTCCATCCCTCTTTCCCTTCCTCCCTCTCTTCCTTCATTCATCCTCCCTCCCTCCCTTTCTTCATCCTCCCTCTCTCCCTACTTCCTCCCTCCTTTCCTCCCTTCCTGCCTTTGTATTCTTTACTATCTTTATTTATTAGATTTATATATTGCTGATGCTTTGTTGTACTTGCTTCTCTCTCTCTCTCTCTCTCTTTCTTCCCCCCTCAGTGGGAAATGGGGAGGGGAGAGTGAGAAACTGACAGATATATAGTTATTATTTTAGTTTCTGTCACTTCCCACCGTCTTTTCTTATTTTTTCCCCAAGTTTCATCTTTTCTTGCCCCTTGGTCACTTGCTTGTTCATGTCTCTCTCTCCTTTTCTGGTTTCTCTCCGTATCACTACTTTATCATCTAAGCTGTCACAGCTTCAGGCTTGCCTGTCTTGCAAACACTCTGTTAATTTATTTCTCCATGAGCTTCCTCATCCGTTCCCCCTGCTGGTGTTCCTTCCTCCTTCCAGCACACATGGTCACAGTGGTACAATGAGTTGGGGAAACTTGGATTGTGATCCGAATAACATTTTGTGCTGAGAAACTTTTTTTTTTATAAGTGATTGACGCTCACACTTTACCCATTGTGAAATACCTTTTTTTCCTATCAAATCAAAACTTTATTATAGATAAAGACCAGTCAATTAAATAGCATCAATTAAAAACATATCAGAGTCTAAAAATAATCATAGTTAGAAAAAAGCTAAAATATGTGGCAAACTAAATCTAATACAGCAGGCCACACTCTAGAACCATGATGGAGAACCTATGGCAAGCGTGCCACAAGTGGCACGTGTAGCCATATCAGTGGGCATGCCAACTCAGCTGTGGCGTGCATGCGCGTGCCAGCCAGCTGATTTTTGAGCCTTCTGGGCCCACAAGAAGTAGGGAAACAGGCTGTTTCCTGCCTCTGGAGGGCCTGAGTGGGTGGGGAAAGCCAGTTTTTCTTTCTCACCTGGCTCCAGATCCTCTCTACAATATCTGGGGAGGGCAAAAACAGCTTTCCCCACCCCCTTGGAAGCCCTCCGGAGGCCCAAAATGGCCCATTTCCCAACTCCTGGTTGGACAGGAAGTGACATTTTTTGCTGTCCCCAGCCTCCAGAGCCTCTCTGGGAGCCTGATCTAGAGCCAGGTGAGAAAGAAAACGGGCCTACTGGGCCATTGTGTGCCAGGAGCAGGGGGGAGGGGGGTTGTGCACGCATGCGTAGGGCGGCACATAGAATTATGGGTGTGGGCATGCGCATGTGCGAACCTCCCCCACCGTCGCCCCCTCATGGCATGTGATGGCAAAAAGATTAGCCATCATCTAGAATGATGAACCAGATGCCCATTAAAGATAATATATGGTGCAGGTCATCATCTGATGGATTTTAAACATTGCTGCATAGAACCTGGCAATATTATATGTTACAGCTGTGTTAGCATCTGAAAGCAGCATGGAGGTGAAAAACTGTTCAATGCATCCTTATGGCTGAATTGAGGGCAGACAATTCCATGCTCTGCTCTCTACTCATCCATCTTCTTGGTTATCATATTGATGTATTTTTGTTGTAGTCTTTTTCATTGTTTATTTTATTGGTCTATTATTTTACTTCTGTTCACATTTCTTACATGTTCTTCCTTTTTATTATTATTATTGCAAGCTACCTAAAGTAGTTCCACAGCGAGATAAGTGGCAATGAAATTTAATGAACAAATAAATAATTCATGCAATAATGATCAGCTGAAGTTAGAATCATAGGGAAGGAAAGGACCTTAGAGATCTTCTAGTCCTCTCTCCTGCCCAAAGCAGGACTCCTTATGCCATCCCAGACACATGGTTGTCCAATCTTATCTTGAAAACATCCAATGATGGTGCACCCACAACTCTGGGAGGCCAGCTGTCCCACTGATTAATCATTCTTAGTATCAGAAAATTTCTCCCTACTTTCAGATTGAATCTCCCTATGATAAGCTTCCACCCATTGCTTCTTATCCTGCCCTCAGGTGCTATGGAAAATAAATTGATGCGCTCTTGGGTAGGAAATCTTCTTATATCAGTCTTCAATGAAAGGAAACATCATTACATCATTCCAGAGTAAAGGATGTCTGGTGGTTAGATACTTAGAGTTCAGTTACATCTGTCATAACCAAGGCAGAGTACCTATTAGATTAACTGGCAATAAAGGTTGGGACTTGGCAAGATCAATTGGCAGGCTGTATCTGTTACACACTGTTCAATGACTCATATCCGATACTGAATAGGAGGCCTGGAAGCCCAAGGATGTGATTTTAGTTGCCATTGCCTTTGATACAAAATCATCCCTCATAGTTAATGAGGCAAAGCTAAGAAGAAAAATAAAATATTTTGAGCCAATAGTTGAGTATGGTCATTCACAATCTAGCTTCCATTTTCATGAGTCTAGTTTCAGGGTGGCATTATAGACATATTTTGGGACTTGAGGGACCAATCTTAGAAGTTTGGATTAAAAATATTCTATTGGTTCAAAAAATAATAATAATAATAATAATAATAATTATTATTATTATTATTATTATTATTATTATTATTATTATTATTATTTTAAAAAGCCCAGCTAGGCACCATAAAGAAGTTGTGCTATTGGCATGACTTCAAATAGTTTGAATGCTGTAGGTATATAGTACCCACCTCTTTTCTTGAAGTATTTAAGGATGTCTGATGAAGTCCTCGGTCATTTTTAGCAGCAGGTTTTCCTGCTGTTAGCAAAGCGAAGGATCACTTCCAGGTATTTGAAAATGAGCTCAATCTTGTGGCCATCTATGCTCCAGGAATGACTGTTGGGTACTTTGTCAAATGCCATGATTTTAGTTTCTGATAACTGAATTCTAGATGACTTTCCTTCCAGTATTATGTTAATGCTGCCTGTGGTTTTTAAAGACTATATGTGTTTTTGAAAGTATCGCTGCATTGTCTGCATAGAGTAGAATACAGATGCGTCTTCCAGCAAGTTTTAGAGAGTGAAAGTCTCTGTTGAGGAGATGGTCCACCATGGAGTTGATATAGAAATTGAATAGGAGTAGGACCAATATGCACCCTTGTTTGACCATTTCTCAGTTAAAGTGATCCTGGTGACCTTGAGTGAGATCTCCTCATGAAGCATATTTATTAGATGAAGAAATGTTTATATCCACTCAGAGTCACTTCAAACTGCAAGATGGGTGGTGTGTAATTTTAATAAATAGATACATAAAGGTAAAGGTTCCCCTCGCACATACGTGCTAGTTGTTCCCAACTCTAGGGGGTGGTGCTCATCTCCATTTCTAAGCCGAGGAGCCAGCACTGTGTGAAGACGTCTCCATGGTCATGTGGCCGGCATGACTAAATGCCAAAGGTACATGGAATGCTGTTACTTTCCCACCAAAGGTTGTCCCTATTTTTCTACTTGCATTTTTACGTGCTTTCAAACTGCTAGGTTGGCAGAAGCTGGGACAAGTAATGGGAGCTCACCCCATCACGCGGCACTAGGGATTCGAACCGCCAAACTGCCGACTTTCTGATTGACAAGCTCAGCCCCTTAGCCACTGAGCCACTGCATCCCCTCAAATACATCAAGATGTACATTAAAATAAAATAAATCATATAGGTCTACAGCTGATTCCATAGTTTACCTCAAATGTAATCAAAAGCTGCTTTGATGTTTATTAAAGTGACATCGTGTTACTGAAGAGTATTTTTCATTGAGATGTTGGAGTACTATGCCCTGATCAATGATGGATCTGCTTTTCCTAAAGCCAGCTTGCCCCTCTGCAAGTATGTTTCCTTGTTTCAACCAGATCTGGAATTACCATATTTTTTGGAGTATAAGACACACTTTTTCCCCAAAAAAAGATGATGAAAATCTGGGTGTGTCTTATATTCCAAATATAGCCCCACCCAGCTTCTCAAATGGAGGTTTCAGAGGCTGAAAAAAGCATCAGAAACAGAGTTTTAGAAAAGAAGCCCCCAAACAGAACTTCAGAGGCTTTTTTTCTGAAACAGAGTTTCGGAAGTTTCAGAGGCAGAAAAAAAAAGCAAAAAAAAAAAAAAAAAGCAAGGCACAGAGCTCACAACCAAGGAACTTGTTGCTAAAATTCACCTCTGGGAACAGCTATTGGGGTATTCCAGGAGGCTGATCCACCTGCCAATCAGCTTTTTTCTTATTTTCCTCCCCAAAAACTAAGGTGCATCTTATACTCTGAAAAATATGGTATTCATCGTTTTCATCTTCTTACAGTCCAATCCAATATTTGATCTGATGCTGCCTAATTCCAAGTAATTTTGGTGGCTTACAATGCAGCAAAACAACATGAAAAGAATATTGCAAAAGCAAATAAAATAGAACTAAACTCAACAAACAACAAGAAAGAAGAGCAAGATGGCAAAAAACTGGCAAAATCAAAAACATTTCATCTATAATAACAACAAAGGGGACTCATGCCAGGTCTTGGTGGATCTTCAGAATACTACCAGGATTTGGGCTCTCAGGGGAAACCTTATTCCAAAAGGCAAGCACCGCTACGGAGGATCTTCCTAGATGCTGGCAGGTAGCATTGTTTAATCAAAGGAACTCAGAGCACAGCCACCTTGCCAGCAAAAGTCAACTAGCATCATGGGAAATTGGGAGAGTACAAAGTTTGCTATGCAAATGAATTTTTCATGACAGAGCAGAGCAGGGCAGAGCAGAGCAGAGCAGAGCAGAGCAGAGCAGAGCAGAGCAGAGCAGAGCAGAGCAGAGCAGAGCAGAATAGAATAGAATAACAGAGTTGGAAGGGACCTTAGAGGTCTTCTAGTCCAATCCCCTGCTTAGGCAGGAAATCCTACACCACTTCAGGCAAATGGTTATCCAACATCTTCTTAAAAACTTCTGGTGTTGGAGCATTCACAACTTCTGGAGGCAAGTTGTTCCACTGATTAATTGTTCTAACTATCAGGAAATTTTTCCTAGTTCTAAGTTGTTTCTCTCATTGATTAGTTTCTTCTTGCTTCTTGTCCTGCCCTCAGGTGCTTTGGAGAATAGCCTGACTCCCTCTTCTTTGTGGCAACCCCTGAAATATTGGAAGACTACTATCATGTCTCCCCTAGTCCTTCTTTTCATAAGACTAGACATATCCAGTTCCAGCAACCGTTCTTCATATGTTTTAGCCTCCAGTCTCCTAATCATTTTTGTTACTCTTCTCTGCACTCTTTCTAGAGTCTCAACAACTTTTTTACATTGGGCCACCAAAACTGCAAAAATAAAGTTTATAAACAACATGAATTCTGATTGGAAGGAAAATATTGTAATGGCAAGAAGTACAGATACAATTTCCAGATAAATATCAAAGCTACTGAGATGAGTAGAAAGGCATTGAAGGGCTTCAAAGGGTTAAAAGAAAATTTACTGAAATCTGTAAATATATTAGCAAGGAAAGTCCCAAAGTGTACAACTTATTGTGTACGGTATATTCAAAATACGGAATGCATAATACATAATGTTGAGTCTTGGGGATAAGAAAATCTAAATTATAAATTCCCATTCAGCAATGCACCTCATTATATTCTGGAATCACTAAATAATATGCCATGTATCTAACATATTTTACAAACATCAAATGAGTAAATCCCAAGTAGCCCAGGCTGGAAATCTGATTTTCCTTAATCAACTCTCATTCATGGTGTAATACAAAAAAACCCAAACATTTTTTATTCATTCCTGTTAAGAAAGGATGCCTGAAATCCTCCATATGTTATGAGAGATATATGTTAATGAATTTGCATTCTGATTCTTAATATGAGCAAAAAACAACAACAACATGAGAAGCAGTGACAAGTAATATGACATTTAGCAATTCAGGAAGCTGGGGGAAAATTGATTATTGGAAATACCGAATTTTTCGGAGTATAAGATGCAGCTTAGGGGGAAAAAATCTGCCTACCAGGTATTCATCTGGCTTCTTAGTCTGGTCAGCTTCAGCACATTAGTTTGCTGGTTTTTATTCCCTGCTTGGGGATAAAAAAGAGCTTCTAAAGCACAACTGACCTTTGGAGAGAGAGGCAATGAGAAAAGCAGGCAAACCACAGAGATCACCTCACTCGCTAGCACCTCGTTAGGGCTGAAAAACTTCACAGCTGAGAGTTGGCGGGAGCAGGCAAAGCACAGAAGATCGCTTCACTGAAAAAAAGTTTCTAAAGCACAGCTGAGAGTCAGAGAGAGCAGGCAAAGCATGGCTAGCGCCTCGTTAGGGCTGAAGCTTCAAAAAAGCTACATTCGGAGTATAAGATGCACCCAAATTTTCAGCCTCTTTTAGGAGGGAAAAAAGTGTGTCTTATACTCCGAAAAATACGGTAGATTTGAATAGATTTTACACAAATACACATCATTCACTTTTGTTTTGCTCTTTTTTTTTCTTTCTTCTTCTGTCTTGGAGTTCACATTTAGATATGGAATTTACTACCAGAAGACTGTTGTATCTATCCCACAGGGACAACTCCTATGGGGTGCTTATTATGTGCTTTGACTCTAAATCCCATAAGCACTAATGAAAATTACATCACAACATGCTTCACCTGGATTTTAAAAATATTAAGGGAAAGCAGATGGCTCAGCTGAATGACAACGGATATTCGTGAGTTTTTTTTTTAATTTGCTATATATCACTTATATGACTTGAATTATTATTTTTTACACCTGAACAATGAGTACAAGATTTCATTACGACATTCGACATTCACTCTATGTTTGCAACATGTTATTCATTTTCAAATTATTTGTTTTCCATGTGAAAAGTAAACATTAAACACATAAAATATTTAAGAATACTTTTAAGAAGAAAAAGATAATGGTTCAAGGTTGAGTTAAAATGTTCAGAAATTCTGATTAAAGATTTAAAATAATTCCATTGTGGTCTATAAACAATCAGTGAAGGGAAAATACATGGCTATGTATTATAGGAACACTGGAAATATGATTTTATTATTCATTTATGGTTTTTCTTGCTGCTGTCCAAACTACCTGAGAAGATTTAGAATGCCTTACTGTCTTGCTAGTGGTAGCCCAAAGGCATACCAACATGTCTTGATATATCTTCTCTCTACTCCAATATTATATAATCCAACATTCATACTGCTTCACAAACTCAGTATTGAGTACCCCATTGCTTTACATTTTCTTATTTTGGGGAAAGCAGAACTAAGAAAATAAATTGCTTTCATAATACAGATGTATAGGAAAGTGTGTTTTATTTATTATTTATTTATTTATCTTCCCATCTTCCTTCTATAAGTTCATTGTTGTACAATCTGGCATTGCTGGACGATCTACTCCTACTTAGAACATTTTATACTCCCTCCAGATTTCATTTTTCATGATTAAGAATTATGCATTCATTTTCGCTTTATAGCTAAGTATCATGATAAAGATTCATCGATAGGACCTGCTTGCAAGCATATGGATCCTGAGGTACACTAATCAAAAACATATATAAGTCACATCTTGTCTAGTTGACTATGTCATTCTATTACAGGAGCAGACTCTGTCTGCTCTCAGTATTCTAGGAGGATTTCGATCCAATGCCCATACATCAAAGAATGAAGTTTTTAATCATTTGTTTTTGCTACATAATTTTTTATGTAGGCAGTGAGCCAGGCACCAAACTCAAGAGGCATAGGGCCAACAATCCACAACGTTTTTGTCTATCCAAGTTCAAT
The DNA here is from genome assembly GCA_012654045.1 of Ptyas mucosa. Taxonomy (NCBI): domain Eukaryota; kingdom Metazoa; phylum Chordata; class Lepidosauria; order Squamata; family Colubridae; genus Ptyas; species Ptyas mucosa. The sequence continues at coordinate 14,349,341 of WNWU01000063.1, forward strand.
ACCTGCAGAGCATATTTTTTATTTACCCAGGTCACAGTAACAGAAACCATCTGAAACTGTTCAAGGCTGGTGCCAGAAATGACAATTAGCACCATATATATATATATATATATCTCCCCCTGCAACTCAGACCAACTTGAGCACAGCCAAGCCCCCACCCTATCAGAACACACCCCCAGCCGATCAGAGCATAGCCAAGCCCCCTCCCAATCAGAACACACCTCCACCCAATCAGAACACAGCCATGCTCCCACCCAATCAGCTCATACCCCCACTGGCACTTAAAAAGAAGAAACAGCCATGATCACACATTGCTCCTAAAAGCACAAGGCCAGAGACACCAGCCTGAAGATGATGAATGAGTCTTCGTCGAAACATCGCCAAGATACTTCCAATTTTACGCGGGAGAAAACCCGAATAACCAAATATATATATATATATATATATATATATATATATATATATATATATATATATATATAGAGAGAGAGAGAGAGAGAGAGAGAGAGAGAGAGAGAGAGAGAGAGACAGAGAGAGAGAGACAGAGAGAGACAGAGAGAGACAGAGAGAGAGACAGAGGGAGAGGGAGACAGAGGGAGAGGGAGGGAGGGAGCTTGGTATTTCAGTTTACATGTCAAAGAGGTAAATGTCCTTTTGCTTCCCTCAAAATTAATAAAACATTTTAGAAAAAGTTACTTGTAACCTTAGGTGATAAGTGAAAAATGTTGGTTATAATCGTACACACACATCCTGTTTTCTGCAAAGTTTCTCAAGGTAGTTTGCCATAAAAGACTCTAAAAGATTATCTTGAAAAGTAGTTCTAAATAACTTCTTTCCACGCAAAACTCTAAGATAACAAAAACAAAATGGCCACCTTTGTATACACAAAGATAAATCTCTGAATTCTCAAAAGGGCATCTCCCTTCCCATCTTCATGGCCCTGAGAAGAAAATTGTATAGCTAACTTCTAATAGAGTTCTGTGCTTGGACTTTCTTATCAAAAGCCTAACTCTGTATTCTACATTAAGTACAAACAAAAGTTGATAAATATTCCATGTATCTTTTGATACATAATGACTAGTATCACATCTGGTTGAGTGACAGATGCTAAAAAATGTTTAAAATTGGGCCATTTTCTGACTAACATTTTTTTTTTCAGTCATGTTTACTAAAACTAAATGTATTTATCTGGTCACATTTATTTAATTTTTATTTTCAATCCCCAAGACCATTTTCCCCTTGATGGCGCTCCCAGAGAAGATACCAAAAATGTTGAATTCTTCTATTGCAAAGAATAGCCTTTCATAAGTAAGATTAGTAGAGCATTATAAGTAATGTAACTGTTTAGGTAGATTGGTAACCTTCCTTTTCATTTTTGTGAAGCCCTATTTTAAAAATCAAAAATTATTCATCCAGATCTTCTGTGTATGAATGTCCTAGTGCCGTGATGGTGAACCATAGGTTGGATATGTAACTTCAACACACATTATAGTAAATCACATGAAAAAAATGACGCATGTGGTTCATGTAGATTTACGGTAGAACTACATCAACCTTATCTCCTGGAAAAAAAAACAGGAATTGAGAGTCCCTTTTGTTAATCTCTATTTTCATCAGAGGAAAAAATAAGATTATTTCAATTATTCAGAATGCCATATTCCTTCAAAAGCCTTTTGCAGGGTGGAATCAACAGACTTGACACTCAAATAATTAAAAAGTTTAGACTTTTCCCCAAAGTATGTGAATCTCATTCTGAAAAATGCTTACTCCTCTAGTTGTTTGAAATCACTCCTAGGGTTCATTTTTACTTGCCCAATTTCTCCTCCTGTGATTAATACATTCCAATTCAGAGCATAATAAATAACACAACATCAAGATACTTTTTATATCATGATTTTAGTTGTTGATTAGGTGTCGTTAAGTCATATTTGACTTCTGGTTACTACAAGGACTAATGTTCACCAACTTGACATCTGTCATAGCAACAGACCTTAACCCTTCCAAGGAACCTCCTATACAGTTACAATATATGGACAAATTTATATTTCATTGAATCCTTAAGCACCAGAAGCTGACACAAACTCAATATGGTATAACCTCTTCCTGCACATTTGAATGCATACTTAATGTTCAAGTTTATGGGCTGTGGAAGGCCATTCAAATACTATGATTGTGTGAGTGCAATGACTCACGTTGTTAGGACACTGGGTTGGAAGTTAGCAAGCCCATGTTCAAGATCTGAATGCTGCTGCATCGTGGGGTGAGCTACCATCATTCACTGCAGCTCCTTCAGGAGGATATGAAAGGATCCCTCAGGGTAACCCCCAAGCAATGGTGATGTCACTGGTTAAACCTTTCAACCCGTAAGTGGCTTAACCGGTGCCTGCAACACGAATGGGACTGGATTGCATTTTGTTTTCCATGAAATTCTTCGTGGAGAATCTGGAGTAATTTCAGAGGGGATTTACCAAATTGATAATAGTCCAGAAACCAAGTTCCATAAGGAGTAGTTAAAGAAGCTGGGCACGTGAAGTCAAATGTAAGATTTATCAATTGATTGCAACCATTTCCTTTGTTTTACTGGGATAATAACAAATATACTTTGTTTGGCATGTCTGTGGAGATTCTCAGTCATCCAGGTCACGGTTGAAAAAGGTGCTTTTTCAAGAGGCAACTGGACTTTCGTTTTTTCTTTGAAGTCATTTTGCTTCTCATCCAAGAAGCTCAAAGCTGAAGAAGTTTCTTGGATGAGAAGCAAAACATCTTCAAAGAAAACCCTCTAGAAAAAGCATCTTTGGGACTTTGCTTGGCATACTTATGTGCTACGGGACAATGCCACCATTATCATTAAAACCCACTTGTATTTCTATTCATCTATGCCAGATAACATTCCCTTCTTGAGTAGGCATCTGAATATAATGATTGATATGGTAACCAAAAAGAGATACTTCTGGATGAAGCTAATAATCCATGAAGCAGAATATTTTGGTTAAAAAAAATCAGGACTAAACTCAGAATCGAAGTTTAATCCTCATTTTCGAGCTGAAATATTCTTGGTCTCCCTGAAGTCCTTTCAGATCATAGAACGCTTTTGTACCTTTGTCAGTTTATATGCAGTAACTTTTTTTTTTCCTGCGTGGGATAGGCAATTTACAAAGGTAAAAATTCAGAAGATCGTAATACCCGATTTATGATTCTGCTATGTGCCTTCCAGAAATTCCTGCAAATACTTGTAAGCCTTAGTCAAAGGGAAATTAAGCTTTGAATATATACACATGCAGCTTTTAGTCATATAGCCAGACATGTTTTTACTGCAAAATATATTATACTGAGGTAGGGCAGAAAAATTTGGTTTCATCACGCCTGGCTAGAGTTGACAAAATGACAGAAGGGTAACCCTTTTTCCTAACAATATTGGCTTTGGCAAAGATGAAAATATAGCTAGATGATTTATGACTGGATGGAAATGTGAATTATATTCCTACATGAGCATCCAATTTAAAATCCCATGTGAAATCACATGGTCAGAGATATCTGGACCGCAACAGATACTTGAGAATTCAGTGAGTCATTGCTAGTTAGATAAAAAGGCTGACAGGAAGTCGGATCAATAACTGAATGTAAGCCAGTTTCTGCATATTTGTTATTCCAATGTAAGTTTGGATAAGCCATGGAGGGAATATTATGAATAGAAACCAGCAACAAACATGGGTAAGAATTTGACAAATGTAGATAAACAAAATGGAAATCTATAGAAGTAGAGTGAAATGTATTGATTTACAATTACAGAAGATGACTCCTTCAGGAAAACATAACAAGGTGTCCTCTTTGTTATCTATGTCAACATAACAGCTCTCTCTTTTTTTACAGTTCTTTATTACTTCAAAAATGGTTGTAAGATAGCATTTCAGCACTGATCAAACCCCCAGCAAATCACATAAAGAATACTTGATTGAACAAACCAGGCTTAATCAGAACTACACAGGCACTAAAACAAGTAACATTTATTTAAGAATTGGTTGGCAACACTACATTCCAATTTATATCTCCAATATGTTCAAATCAAACACATGGATTTTTTAAAAAAGTAAATCATTTTATGTATCAAATATTAAGTCACATCCCTTTAAAAAAAGTCCTCAAACATAATCAATCTTTCCATCCTATTTGCCTCATCAGTTTCAATATTTTAATTAATATGAAATCAATACACATTCATCTGAGATAATTTGCATTTTAATTAACTTGGTAATGCTATGCATCTTATCAGAAATAATCTCATTGAGTAACAAGAGATTTATCTCAGACTACCTAGCAACCTTCAGATGAGATTGGCCAATTTCCACAAGCTCTGGCAGTATAAACAGTTCAAAGATTTCTAGGAGGAAATCACGTGGAGGACATTGCAGCTAGTTTGTTTATCATCTGTTTAACAATTACATCTTCTTCCTGAAAAGCCAGCAGAAGAGGCTTTAATATTACTGGGACAACAGATCAGAATTAAAAATCTAAAGATGCATCACCAAAAGTTAACGGCAAAGTTGTTTTACATAGCATATTTAGGTGTACATTTCCAGACAATAACAAGTAGATAGAACATCAGAACTATTTCCTGATTCACCTCATCCCTTCCATTCCATCCCAGCCTTTGAATAATTCTCATTGTGAGATCATTAAAATCCATTAGTTCAATTATTCTTACTTTTAAAAAATCTATATAAATAAAAATGTAAATGTTCATTTGTTCAAAATCGTAAATCTCCGAAAGTTCTTCACCGAATGCTTTGAAATTTTGACACAACATTGCATTCGAATACACGCGTGTTTTTATATACCTATATTATATAGATGTCACACTTGTGACAGGTAAAAACATGCTTTTTTGAAAATCAGCACCATCTGTTGGATGTAAAAGCAACACATGCTATACTATCTTTTTAGACTTTAATGTCGCAGCACCAAAATGGCAGGCGTGAGCCAGGTCTTTTCCCCTCAGTGCCGCTGCCGCCAAACCCACAAGCAAAATGGCGGGAAATGTCAACCGACACAAAGCATCCTCCCGACTAACGGAGTATGCCGTACCTTTGGAAGGGACCCCGATGCCGCCTGTGGTGCGGAGAGCTGAGAGGGTGAAGGCGGTTATACCGGCAAGCTGGGAACCCAGCTCTTACACCCGCAGCAAACTATCCTCGGAGGCGTCCAAAGACAAACCTCCGGAGCCCCAGGAATGCAAACTCACTGACAGCAGCCCGGGCGGAAGCCGCCGCCAATCCCACGACACGCAGCTCTCCCAATACAAGTACCAAATAGGTAAAAGTCCAAGAAAGCAATTGATTAAGCGACGTTAAAGTTCAAAAAGAAACATAGAGAAAGGCAACTCAGATCTGAATCCAATCGACCGAGTGAAAAGACTGGTGGGACGGAGGCAAAGTAGGCGTGACCTACTTCCCTACAGAGGGAAATTATTGGCATTCGGTCAAAAATATTGTATACCCACAAGACTGGGCCACAGCAACGCATGGCCGGGTACAGCTAGTATTAAATAAAAAAGTAGGTCTTAGTAAAGTAAGTTTTTTTAAAAAATCCAACTCTGATAAAGGTTTTGAGTTCCAATATGTGTAATGGTATTGCTCTTCCTACTTTTTTTAAATTCAGGAGCAGAAATGGAGTTAAAGAGAAGAAAAGAAGACTTAATCCATTCTTAAAGCTGTTGCCAAATAGAGGCTAGGACCTTGGTTCCTGTGTATTGTCATGTTGCTTTGGGGACAAAAGATAGTTAGTATGTGTGTAGATATTTATAAGCAAAACATCTCTTTTATTTGGCAGCAGTTTCCCCAAACTCCTGAATTTTTTTTTTTTAAAGTCAGAAGCAAACTAAATATAAAAGTGTGTCATTCAGGAGTAACTGTTCTGAAAATAGATGCTCCATTTAGCTCCCATGGATAATAGCAACTGACAGTAACTACTTTTTTTGTACCTGTTATAGATATGATTTATTTCTTTCACTCATGGATTAACTATAACTTTGAAGAAATATCAAAATATGAATGTCCATCATTTTCCAGGAAAGGAAGTAATGTATAAAATTCACACTGTTGAATATATTATTAATAGGACAATGAAGTGATTTGATTCCTTGATTTTTAATGAGTGCTAGCCAGTGGTGAAATGTAAATTTTGTTACTATCGGTTCTGTGGGCGTAATATGACTGAATGGGCCAACTTTTTTTTTTTAACTTTTAAAATCATTTTTCTACAACCTCTTTGGCTGAAGAGGTTGTTAAAAAAATGCTTTTAAAGCCTCTGACAATCCCAGCTGACTTGCCTGATCGGCAGAGGCTGTTTTTACTTTTAAAAGCATTTTTTCTATAACCTCTTTGGCCAAAGAGGTTGTAGAAAAAATGCTTTTTAAAAAAAAAAAAAAGCCTCTGATGATTGCGTGGCTCAGCTGGGCAGTGGAGGGGGGGGGGGCAGGGATTTTTGCTACCGGTTCTCCGAACCACCTGCTTCCATCGCTACTGGATCGGGCGATCCGGTCCAAACTGGGAGCATTTTACCCCTGTGTTAGCTGTCTCCTTTGGCTAAACAATGGCATCTTGTGAGCAGACTTTTCCTATAGCACTATACCCAACAGGCTCCCTACATTTCAGTAAGGAATCAGAAGTATTTAATTATTCCATTCTTCCTAGCTCATATTTTGATTAACAATAAACTGAATCGGAAATAGCCCAAGAGAGAAAAAAAGGCATAGTTCAGGGGTGCCCAATGGAGATGATTAAAAAAAAGTTAAAATGCTAGTCTTGGCAGACCAGTTATATCTCATCCATTTATATGACATTGTGACATTGATGCACGTACAAAAGTTGCATGGCATCAATGCTAGCTTGAGTTTTTGATTCCAAACTAGAACACCTGGCAGAACTGGGGACATGAATAGAATAGAATAGAATAGAATAGAATAGAATAGAATAGAATAGAATAGAATAGAATAGAATAGAATAGCATAGCATAGCATAGCATAGCATAGCATAGCATAGCATAGAATAGAATAGAATAGAATAGAATAGAATTCTTTATTGGCCAAGTGTGATTGGACACACAAGGAATTTGTCTTGGTGCATTCACTCTCAGTGTACATAAAAGAAAAGATATATTCGTCAAGAATCATAAGGTACAACAATTAATGATAATCATAGGTTACAAATAAGCAATCAGGAAACAATATCAATATAAATTGCAAGGATACCAGCAACAAGGTTACAGTCATACAGTCATAAGTGGGAGGAGATGGGTGATGGAACGATGAGAAGATTAATAGTAGTGCAGACTTAGTAAATAGTTTGACAGTGTTGAGGGAATTATTTATTAATTACATAAGCTGTAGCATCCTATAATTTAATATTAGTTCACTGGGAACTATGTAAAGGCCCTGGTCATGCCTAACTTTATTAAATAAGGCTACCCAACTCAACCCTGACGTCTGGATGGCATTGAATTGAAACCGTAGAATATCTAAGAACAAGTTAATCCATGTGGAGGACTTTAAAGGAAGTATTCTTTGGCTTACTGAATCCCTAAGAATTTTGTTTCTTCTGTATTCTTTTCCATCACTTGACTTGTTTGCATTGGTAGACAGCTTCTGGCAAGCCTACGACTCTTGGAAGCAATAGTTCCAAGTCCTCAAGGAAAACTAGTGATTTCCAATCACAAAAAACCCGTGTCAGCAGGTTTGCAAAGACCTAGGCAGGATGTCAAATAAGCTTGGTCTAGTACAGAGGCATAAATTTATCTTCATTTCCAGCTTAAATTCAAATTATTGCTGGCTCCACAAGAGCTAGTTGCTTTATTCAACTGTTGTTGTTGTTGTTTTTTAAAAAAATATTTTATCAGGGCACAACTGGAACATTTTGACATGACAAATTAGAAGAATAATGATATACTGGCAAATAATAAAAATCTTACAGGATTTTTAATGAAATGAATGCAATTTATTTTTTTCTATTCTGAAATAACAATAATATTGGCAACATATTTCATCTTATACAATCGTATAATCATTGCGCTGGAAGGGATCTTGAAGGTCTTCTAGTCCAACTCCCTGCCCAAGGCAGGAGTCCTCATTCCATCCAAGACAAATGTTTCTCCAATTTTTCTTGAAAACCTCCAGTAACAATGCACACACAACTATGGGTGGCAAGTTGTTCCATTGACTAATCGTTCTCACTGTCACTGTTAGGTCTCTCTCTAATGGGCTTCCACCCACTGCTTCTACTTCTGACTTCAGGTGCTTTGGAGAATAAATAGACCCTCTCTTCCCAGTGACAAGTATTGGAAGATGGCTACCATGTCACCTCTAAACCTTCTCTTCATTAGTTGCCTAAGACTTTCATTGTACACTTTAGCCCCAAGACTCCTTATCAACTTTGTTATTTTTGTCTGCACTCTTTCTATTTCATCCCCTCATCTTGGCCATTAATGAAGATGTTGAGAGCACTGGACTAAAGACAGAATTATGAGGTACTACACTGCATGCTTTCCTCCATGTAGATGTAGTTTCATTGAAGACCACATGTTGAGTGCAGTTGATAAGCCAACTGGCAGTGGTTCTTGCTATCGCACATTGTTCTGTCTTACCAAGAAGTAGGCTGTGGCCTACTTTACCAAATATCTTACTCGAATCTATATCTACAGTATTTCCTTGATCCACTAATTTAGGCATAAATAAGGCAATAAGGTTTGCTTGGCATGACGTTTTCTTAACAAATCCACACTGGCTTCTACTAATTCCTTTGTGTTCATTTTTAGGTGCTCACAAATCTGTTACTTGATTATCTTTTCCAGGATTTTTTTCCAGGTATCACTGTCCAGCTGACTGGTCTGTAGGTTCCTGGATCCATGTTTTTCCTCTTTTTGAAGATTCGAATCACATCAGCTCTTTTCCAATTCTCTGGCAATCCTACTGTGCTTCAGGAGTTCTGAAAGATTTCATTCAGTGGTTCCAAGATCATATCTACCAGTCCTTTATTCCTGCATTCCTGTTCTGTTTCCCATGGTGGTGCTTTTGATAGTTGGATTATTTTCTTTTTCTTTTTGTGTAAAGGCAGATACAAAGAAAAAATTAAGCGGTTCTGCATTCTCCCCATTGCCTGTCGCTTTCTTTCCCATTAATGGACCAATTGTTTCCTTGACTTTCTTCTTATTCCTTACATTTTGAAATAAACTTTTGTTGTTGTTGTTGTTGCAAATCTTAGCTCATTCTGAGCCTTAGCCTTCCTTGCAGATTCAGGTATTCTATTCTAGTTACCTTCCCCTCTTTTCATTTTGGTACTTTTCCTTTTTGTCCATCAGTTTGTTTGAAGGCTGTTTGTGCAATCATGCTGGTTTCACCTGGATTCTCTTATTCTTCTTTCTCTGTGGTACTCTTTTTGTTTTGGCCTTTATCATCTCAGTTTTCAGACTTTTCCAAGCATCATGGACTGTTTCTTCATCCGTGGAGTCCCTCCTAATCTCTCTCTTCGTTTACTGAAGTCAGGTCTCCTAAAGTCTAACACACTAGTTTGACTTTGTTCAATTACCTGTGCCTATCTTAACAGCAGGGGACGCTGTGGCTCAGTGGCTAAGACGCCGAGCTTGTTGATCGAAAGATCGGCAGTTCAGCGGTTCAAATCCCTAGGGCCGCGTAATGGGGTGAGCTCCCATTACTTATCCCGAACTGCCAACCTAGCAGTTCGAAAGCATGTAAAAAATGCAAGTAGAAAAATAGGGACCACTTTTGGTGGGAAGGTAACAGTGTTCCATGTGCCTTTGGCATTTAGACATGCTGGCCACATGACCACGGAGACGTGCTGGCTTCAGACAGCGCTGGCTCTTCGGCTTTAAAACGGAGATAAGTACCGCCCCCTAGAGTCGGGAACGACTAGCACATATGTGCAAGGGGAACCTTTACTTTTACCTTCTCTTAACAACAAAAAGACCAAAAAGAATACAGAGTGGCTCGGACATATAATGGTTTGCATTAATATAATATTTGGGAATTCACTCTTTGTTAGCAATATGAAAATATATATATATATGTAGGATAGTACCGTAGGTGGAGTTGAAACTCAAGCAAAAGAAGTAACAACTTAATTAGCTTAATTAATTATTCAGATTTTTTTCCCTCCTCAAAATTCAATGTGCCTACATTGTCCTCCTCCTTCTTTAGTAATGCAACAAACTTACATGGGAGAAGAAACTGGTTCAAAGTTTAGTCAATAAACTTTGTAGCTGAATAAGAATTTGGAACCAGATCACATTGGCCATAGAGTCATATAAGTTGCAATGCACATGAAGTGTCAGTAGAGAGATTTTGTTTCACATTGATGTGTTTAAGAAAGAATATTTTCTTTCTTTTTCCTCTAAACATTTATATATTTTTGGAGATGGTGGGTTTTCTCCAGCTGATACTTCCTTCTTTTTTAAAGAATGATACAATTTTAACTCTGTGAGCAACACCACCCATGCTTGAGAATTGAGAGAGAAAAACTACTGAACCATAAAGAAACAGCACATGGCAATCTCGGAAGGGTTCATTGCGACGGCTGTGGAAACTTTGGGAATTCAAAGTGGATAAAATTAGCTGATAAATGTAATCAAAAATATCCAAATATGTTTCAAGGGGATTCTTAAAAAAAAAAATCAAGTACCTATTGATTCATTCTCTGAAAGGTGGTTTGAAACAGTGGGATTCAACGTTTTTTTACTACTGGTTCTATGGGTGTAGGTTGGTGGGTGTGGCTTGTTGGGTGTGGCAGGGGAAGGATACTGCAAAATCTCCATTCCCACCCCATTCGAGGGGGAAGGATACTATAAAATCTCCATTTCCACCCCACTCCAAGGGAAAGATACTGTAAAATCTCCATTCCCTTCCCACTCCAAGGAGAAGGATACTGTAAAATCTCCATTCCCTCCCCACTCCAGGGATAAGGATAGTGTAAAATCTCCATTCCCTCCCCACTCCAGGGGGAAGAATACTGTAAAATCTCCATTCCCTCCCCACTCAAAGGGGAAGGATACTGTAAAATGTCCATTTCCACCCCACTCCAGGGGAAGGATACTGTAAAATCTCCTTTCCCTCCCCACCCCACTAACCTGCTTTCCAGTTCCGTTCTCCTGTACAGGGCAACAAAAGAAGTCCCAGCCAATCAGCTGGGACTCGATCAGCTAGGACTTGGGAGGCAGCAAATAGATCGGGGTCGGGCCCAGCAAGAGGTGGTATTTGCCAGTTCTCTGAACTATTCAAAATTTCCACTACCAGTTCACCAGAACTGGTCAGAACCTGCTGAATACTACCTCTGGTTTGAAGTATAGAAACGGCAGGACAGTTGCAAGAATTGGGTAGGTTTAATCTAGTTAAAAGAAGGAGTGGGGTGACATGACAGCAATGTTGCAATATTTAGGAACTGCCACAAAGAAAATGGAGTCAATTTATTTTCCAAAGCACCAGAAGGGAAGACAAGAAAGAATGGATGGAAAAAAGTAACCTAGAACTAAGGACAAATTTCCTGACCGTGAGAACAATCAGTAACCAATGGAACAGCTTGCCTTCAGAAGTTGTGGATGCTCCATGACTGGAGACGTTTAAGAAGAGACTGGACAACAACTTGTCCAGAATGATAAAGGATTCCCTGCTAGAACAGGAGTTTGGATTAGAAGACCTCCAAGGTCCCTTCCAACTCTGATGAAGTACTAAAAAATCGGAAAGATGTGAACCTAAAATCTAAAGCACCAGTGCTGATGTGTTTGCTTTAAGGATTTTTAGACAGATGCTACCTTTGCACCAAAACATATTTTGAAGCACTGAATCCAGGTTGCTCACTGTCTTATTGTTTATGTGAATCGTTTCCATATCCAGACACCAGAGGAACAGAAGAAAAGCTTGCAAAATATAATGCTTAAAATTTTCAGAGTTCCATAATGTATTTAAAATTCATTCAGACACCGTGTTCGGCTCTTCGCAATTTCTACATACACTCACAGGTGTACTTCTCAAAGGGACGGAAATATGAAACCTATGGCCTCAGAGGCTATTAAATGGTCTCCCTCCACCTTCTCCTATAAACTTTTCTGTCTATACCAATGATATAACCAACCTACTTTTTGCCTTCAATTTCTCTACAAATGTTAAGTGCAGCTCTTGGCTTCAAAAGATTCCCACACCCTGTTCCACAGGAAAATACAGTTCAGCTTTGTTAAGTGGCAAGTAAACGTTGCTTCAATGTTTCAGGAAGAAGAGCTTTTATTCCAACAATCTAACAGACATTTTCCTTACTGAAAAACCTTCTTTCTGGCAAGATTTAATACCATTCCTTCTATGTTACTGGAGAAGAGAAATAACAACAGCCCGGTTCATCCAAATATAACCCTACCATTAGGGAGCTATTGAATCTCTTCTGTTATTATGCATATTCTATTTTACTGCAATTTTTACAAACATTAGTGTTCAAACATTTCCACCTTCGTTTTTAAATTGCCATTGCACTACAGATGAGAAAAAAAAAATTACTCTTTCTTCTGTTGGATATTTATGCAGAAACACCCACAAAGTCATTTTTTTTTTGAACCCTGAAATAAGCGCTTGGCCTTATTGCCATGCACTCAAAAGGCCGATTTGGCTTATTATCAGGGGATGTCTTATTTTGGGGAAAACAGGATACATATTATCGTTTTCATGTGTTTCAGGGAAAAAAAGTTTACTAAAGTCCTGGGAATTCTACTTTCATATTTGCTTTTATGTTTTACATTGCATATACTAATTCTTCGGTGATTTAGATTATTTCCTATCATAGTTGGATCCTGACTAATAAAGTTTCTTTTTCATCTTCCAGTTCATCATCATCCTTGCATCCCATCCCATTTGGGTCAGAGGCACCGTTTAAGGGACTTCCAGCTTGAACAGATTAGCTGGTGACATTACCGTTGCCTGGGGGACACTTATGGTGGCTCCTTTACATGTCCCTGTGAAGGAGTTGTAGCAAATTGTCAGTGTATATTCATGAAATGGAATAGGGTCAGCCAATGAGGGCTGTTTGGTAACTACAAGACCTCTTGCTGTTTGGCAATTCAAACTGATGGATGTCTATGTCCATCTACTGATGGAGTCATTGGGAAAACCCAATGAAACACAAGACCTCTAAGAAGCCTTTAGAATACAACTTTCCCATTTGGTCTTTAACGGTGGTGAAATCCATTTTTTTTTACTACCGGTTCTGTGGGCATGGCTTGCTGGGCAAGGTGTGGCTTGGTGGGCATGGCTTGGTGGATGTGGCAGAGGAAGGATAGTGCAAAATCTCCATTTCCACCCCATTCCAGGGGAAGGATACTGCAAAATCCCCATTCCCTCCCCATTCCTGGGGGAAGGATACTGCAAAATCCCCATTCCCTCCCTACTCCTGTGGGAAGGATATTGCAAAAACTCCATTCCCACCCCACTCTGGGGCCAGCCAGAGGTGGTATTTGCCAGTTCCCTGAACTACTCAAAATTTCTGCTACCGGTTCTCCAAACTGCCCAAAATTTCCACTACTGTTTCTCCATAACCTGTCAGAACCTGCTGGATTTCACCCCTGGTCTTTAATAATACCTTGTGTATAATCTAAAATTTCAAGTATATCTAATTGCGGTAAGTATATTATTTTTATCTTAGGATGTGTTGTTTTAATGTGCTTTTTGTACATCACTCTGAGATGTTGGTAGTGAATTATTTAGAAATTTAATTAATTAATTAATGGGTGCCATAAATTGAGAATGGAGTTTCATTTCTCTATGATGGACAGGATGAATTGGGAGTCCTTTTCTGATTCTGTGCTTCCGTGCTGTTCTGATCTCATTTCATTCAACTGTTAAAATGTATTGTGATCAATTAAAATTTCACAGTATTATTGCAGAAAATTAGAATACAGTGACAGCAAAGTCCAGATCACATCTTTTTTTAAAATGTCCAACAGTTCTTTATCATTTGCTTCACAAGGTTTTCCCCATCGTTGTTATGACCTAGGCCCAAGTAGTTATTACCAGACACAATCAGTCCTAAACGAACATATTTTATTAGAACAGCTGAGAACTACTTCATTCTCAGCTTAGTCCAAATTAATTCCAAAACAAATTCTTCATAAACAGTCCTTCAGCCTTATCACTAACCTTTGTCTTCTTTGGCACCCTGCCAAAGGCTTTTCTTGGAAAAACCCCATGAAGTTCAGAAGTAAGAGATGCCAACAAGAAACAAATGTAGCAACGTTGCTTTCTTACAAAGATCCCAAGAGCTGTTGCTGCTCTTTTAAGCCTTCTGGGAGGGGCCAATCATCTCCTGGCCTTACTCCCGAGTCATCCTTTTGCTTTAGCTGCTCTTGCCTTCTGGCAGCTCTTCACATGCGTGCACTAAGAACAGGCTCCTCCTGTTCCTCTGCCTCTCTGCTATCTGCCTCTGGAGGGTCCGGAGTTCACGCATCGTTCCCAGATGGCCCAGGCCCCATTTCTGCCTCTGATGCAGAGCCCTTGTCTGGGCCTTTCCCTGACTCCTGGCCCATTGTCCTCCCCAGCCTCCTCACTGTCCAACTCCACTGCCAGCTCCGTAGGCTGCTGGCAGACCACAACAATTGTTTCCCTCTCTCATTCATAAGGATAATGCATGGATCTTTTCTCAGCTGTATTAGCTAGTGACCTGGATTAGATTAATTTATTTCATTTTTGTTCAAAAATGCCTCTGCTTCTCCCATTTTTTTTAAAATTTGATTTATATGCTGCCCTTCTCCGGAGACTCAGGGCGGCTTACAATGCGCTAAGCAATAGCCTTCATACTTTTGTATATTTATACAAAGTCAGCTTATTGCCCCCACAAACTGGGTCCTCAATTTACCTACCTTAGAAAGGATGGAAGGCTGAGTCAACCTTGAGCCTTGGTGAGATTCGAACCTGCAATAATTGCAGGCAGCTGATGTTAATAACAGGGCTTTGCATATATTCCTCAGGGCAGATCTGAAAAACCAGCAAATTAATGATTCTACCTGAAGCCCAACACACAAAACAATTCTGAGAAACGTTTGGTATGAGTGTTTCCTACAATAAGAATTAATGTTGTTGCAGTTTCCATCATATTCCATCTCAGAGCAATAACATTTGAGGTATTTACATATATTTCATTTAAGAGTAGCTTGAATAATCCACACACTGGCATTTCTGGAACGTATTGTGTATTATTCTCACATAAAGTTCAAACTTTTTGCAAATTGCACCTTCTTCTGGGGGAGGAAAAATAAATAAGCCACAGTCAACTGTGGTTTTTGTCATGTCATATATTACAGAACAAGGGAGCTCCTGTTTCAAAATTTTACCCAGGATGCTGAATGAAATTGATCAAACCCCAAAATTATCAGAACAGATTTAGCTGTTCTCGGTGCTCCTTACCAGAACCTAAAGAACTCTCTCTTCAGATTCCTAATGTTTACAGCTTATAGAGATGGATATTACCGTACTTTTTGGAGTATAAGTATTTTCCCCCTCCCTAAAAGTGGGTAAAAATTGTGGTGTGTCTTATACACCGAATATACACCCACCAGCCCCCACCGTTCAGCTATTTTCTGCCTCCACGCATTGTGTTTTCGGCCTCTACATGCTCCATTTTAAACCCGTTCCAGGATGTGAGGATCAGCACAGCACATCACTGCTGATCACCGCCTCCGCACTCCCCATTTTTGGCCTCCATTGCTTCGCATTTTTGGCTGGTTCCAGGCAGCAGTTAACGGCAATAGTGGTGGCAGCAATCAATGCTGCCTGGAACTGGCCAAAAATGTGATGCACAGAGGCCAAAAATAGGATGTGTGGAGGCCAAAAGCGCAATGCGTTGAGACCAAAAATGCAATGTGCGGAGTTGGTGATGGGCTGTGACGATCTCCGCAGCCTGGAACAGCTGATTGGCGGTATTCCAGGAGGCCATCCAACGGCCAATCAGCTGCTCGTGTTGAATCAGGCTGCGATAATGTGCTGAAGCTGACCAGGCTGTTTGCTGTTTGTTGCAAGGATGCTAGCTAGATGAATATTGATGGATGCTGGTCAGCAGAGGCAGATTTTTTTTTCTTGTTTTCCTCCCCAAAAACTTATGTGCGTCTTACACTCTGGAGCATCTTATACTCCCAAAAATACGGTACTTCCAATTGTAAAGAATAAATTCATACAGAATGGCTGATTGTGGCCCAGAGGAAGTGATGATGAGTTTTATATATTACAATCTTAGTGCCGATAAAGATGTTTCAAGGGTCCTTGGTGCTCTCTGAGCTTGCTTGTTTTGCTAGCAATGCTTGTTTTGCTAGCACTGTTGATGTTCCTAGTTAGAGTAATGAAACATCTGCAAGAAAACAAGTAAGCTCAGAGAGCCCCAAGGACCCTTCAATTCATCCCTGAGCTACAAATACTGTATTCTCCTTTAAAGATGTTTCAGGTTATCTCTGGGTGATAAATGCAAGATGAACTGTCCACCATTTTGAAGCAACTTTTTGATGTGCTTTAAAAAGTGAAAACCATTAAAGAAAATCAGTGAAAAATTCCCAGTGGAGAATTCCTTTTATCTGAATTAGAAGACAAGCACATCTTCTCGAGAAAAATATCTGGGAAGAAGACTAAAGGAAAATTTAGGCAATGCAAATAAATAAAGGCAGAAGCAGCAGAAATGCTGCTAAATGGCTTGCTAGTTAATGGATAGAAAACAAAAAATATTTGATGGATTCCACATTTGATAAATGGAAATAAGGTTATTCATTTTTAAAGATTGAAAGCTAGATGGTGGCTGGTTTAGTTAGGAAAATGACATGTTTAGCTCAGCCCCAGGATCAACCAGACTGTTTTCTCTTTAAACTGATGGAAAAATGCTTTTATTAAAGCCCCTTACCTCCACCCAGGGGTGAAATTCAAAATTTCCCCCTACCGGTTCTGTGGGCGTGGCTTGGTGGGAGTGGTAGGGGAAGGATACTGCAAAATCTCCATTCCCACCCCACTCTGGGGCCAGCCAGAGGTGGTATTTGCTGGTTCTCCAAACTACTCAAAATTTCCTCAACCGGTTCTCCAGAACCTGTTAGAACCTGCTGAATTTCACCCCTACCTCCACCCCTTAAAAGTATTATTAAACAAATGGCATTGCATCAAGATTTTGTGTGTGTGAAGATGGGATTTTACTTTTGATACAATAAACAATGAAAATAAATCCATGCAGGCATCCTTACAATATCAAATCCAGGATGGGACAGTGGTATGTAGATAACAGATGATCATAGGAATGAATCTGCCTGCTTTATTTCTTAGAACTGCTGCATTTTATCCACACAATTCCATTCTGCCCTGTTTCCACATCAGTGTGTACCTTAACAAAAATAATCTGCAGAACAATTGATAAACATGTTTATTTTCACATTCATGTGTGGTTTTGTTTCTGATTTTCTCTAATAGGTGTTTCCCCCCCCCCCCAAATAATTTTCCCTGTTATATGCTTTCTTGGTAACTCCCTTTGCTAATGCACATATTTTCCTATGCATTTTTTTGGTAGTGTAAACATTTAAATCAGAGTAACACATGACAAAAATTAGAGAAGTGTGAAATCTAAAAAATTATTGCATTCCGTTTTGCATATTAGCTGGGAAAATGTAAATAAGGTTGGCTCATGTTAAAATATGGAAGAAACATCTCCCTGATTTATCCGTATGTGATGACTTGTTAATCTTACTTTACTATCTCCAGCAAACAAATAGGAGCAAAAAATTATCTTTTGGGCCAATTCCCTCTAAGCCCCTTTTCTGGCTCCTCACCATTAACTTTGAAGGATCTGAAGAACCACTGGAAAGTAATTTTGAAAAGTGCTTCTTTAATAAGCATTTCATTTTGGAAAATGTTGAGGGAAAGCAACATTAATCTTTGTGTCACATCTACTATTTATCCTAAGGCAGCTGGTTACAAATTCCGACTTTTCTTGTTTCAATGTTTTAATAAATATGGAAACAGGAGCAATTATGAGAATGGAGTGATCATGTTAACAAAAAGCCTCAAGTACTTTACTGACATCCAAAATGTTCCCTAATACTAATGTACCAGGGTGAGAAATGTTTAAATGCATCATTTTACTCCATTGGATGTATTAAAACAAGTTTAAAAATGTTTATACTATAGACATGTGTATGGATCTATACATATAGACAGGGGTGAAATCTAATTTTTTTTGCTACCGGTTCTGTGGGTGTGGCTTAATTAGTGGGAGGAGCTTGGTGGTAAGGTGGGCGTGGCCAAGTCAATGTCACTTCTTTGCCCTTTTTTAACCTTTGCCCTTTTTTAACACAACACAACACAACTGGCTCACCCACAACGTAAAAGCAGCTGTGCTAGACCCAAAATGGCCCCTGCAACAAGCAGGAACCTCACACAGCCACAAAAAGCCCCCCAAAAAATCAACTTTCACACTTTACACACACAAAATTCCACATACAGCTTTGTGAGATTTTGTGTGTTTGTGTAGTTAGAGTGAAACACTACAGAAACACACTAAATCTCAGAAAGCTGCACAAATATTATTTTATTTTAATTTATTTTTATATAAAAGCAGCTAAATTTAAAACTTTCTAAACTTTAAATGGCTAGGTCAAAAAAAGAACAACTAAAAAAAACCCCAATTAACTATTTTTTTTAAAGCTTCCAAAGGGGGAAAAAATTTACCCAATTATAAAGGGGACTCCAATCTTGGCAACTTTAAGACTTGTGGACTTCAACTCCCAGAATTCCTCAGCCAGCTTTCCTGGGAGTTGAAGTCCACAAGTCTTAAAGTTGCCAAGGTTAGAGACCCCTGCAGGCAGGAAGGCAGGCAGGCAGATCGAGCTGGTCACCGATGAGCTTGACTGCAGGCAGGGAGATTCAGTTGCTTGCTGATGCAATGGATTGCAGCTATTACAGCAAGTGAAGCAAGGCAGGCATGCGAAGGTAAGCAAGCTGGAGGCTGGGGGGGAAAGGGGGAGGGATTTTTGCTATTTAGCTAACCACAGGCAACTCAGCTGGGATCGTCAGAGCCATTTAAAAGAAAAAAAAAGGCTCTGATGATCGCATGGCTCAGCTGGGCATGGGGGGCAGGGGCAGGGATTTTTGCTACCGGTTCTCCGAACTGCCCACTGCCATCGCTACCTACTTGCCCGAGCTGGTCCAAACCAGGAGCATTTCACCCCTGCATATAGACCAGTGGTGAAATCCAATTTTGTTTACTACCGGTTCTGCAGGCATGGCTTGGTGGGTGTGGTGTGGCTTGGTGGGTGTGACAGGGGAAGGATACTGCAAAATCCCCATTCCCTCCCCACTCCTGGGGGAAGGATATTGCAAAATTTCTGCTACCAGTTCTCTGAACTGCTCAAAATTTCCACTACCGGTTCTCCAGAACCTATCATAATCTGCTGGATTTCACCTCTGATATAGACAGACATAATTTCCTGCCTAAGCAGGAGGTTGGATTGGAAGACCACCAAGGTCCCTTCCAACTCAGTTATTTCCTAAGTATGTCATCATCACAAGCATGCTACATTTTGGAGAGAACCTTATGCATAACAAGACGGTTAGCACATCACTGGTTCAAAACACACACACACATGCATTAGTTTTGTTCTGGTTCACACTTCAGCAACATAGGCATACAGCACTAAAGAGGAGGAGGAGGAGGAGGAGGAGGAGGAGGAGGAGGAGGAGGAGGAGGAGGAGGAATAACGTATGTTGTAATGTCATGATGCAAACCCTAAATTTTTGCACCTGGTTTCCAACAGCAATGCTATTCCCTTCCAGATGCTGCTAAATTACAGTTTCTAGCAATCTCACCAATTTAATCAGTGTTTGGTGCACAGAATGTAATTCTTTATCATCTGAAGCCCATAACCTCAACCACTATTAGCATGCACCCACCTATTCTTGGAAGCATGACATATTGATTACATCTGGACATGCCTCTGAGTAAAATAAATCTCTAAATCCCAATCTGACAATACATTAAAATATTATCTTTATCATTAGCTGTTGTTATCTGTACTTGCATGAAATATACTGTAGGTTTAAAACAATTTGTGTCATCGCTGCAAAAAGTTTCTAAATGAGTTAGAACATTTTTAAGAAAGAGTGAAGCAACAAGAAATGAAAGAGTTAATGTAAGTTAATTTTATTACCATGAACATATGAACTCTGGCTAAAATATAACATAAGCATAACCCAAAAACATGTAACAAATATTATTTGTTATTGGAATACTATTGTGGCTTATACCCAGCTCACTCCCAGTCAATCCCTGTATCCAGATCCAAACAAGCACACAGTTTTGCAGCTTCTATTGCAAATAAATAAATATTCTTGATATAACTTCAAAAAAAAGTTAACTTGCAAAATAGGACCAAAAAATAAGCAAAAGTAAGGAGAGAAAACAATACTCAGCCTTCCATCCTTCTGAGGTGGGTAAAATGAGGACCCAGATTGTTGGGGGCAATATGCTGACTGTAAACCACTTGCAGAGGGCAGTAAAGCACTGTAAATCTATGCTATTGGTATAAGTGCTATAAGGGAGAAAAAACAAGCAAGAAATAAAAGGCCAGATATCAATCATCTACATAATTGTAGATATGTATGCATCAAAGGCACAACACTTTCCAGAGGTCCTGCAAACAGTATTGTGTGTAATTAGCATGACACTCCTAAAGCCAATAGCATGGGATTTTCCAGCCTTAAGCTTCTATATAAAAGCAGTCCAATAAAAAGAGACTAGCAATTGATCCATCCTTTATTCTGCACAGTTGCCCATTTCTCCATTGCAGCGCAATGCCCAGGATCCACTTTGATGGGGGGGGGGGGGTGGGTAATTTAACAACTGGTTCACCCAGGGCCAGGTTGACTGTCGTGGGAGGTGTGGCCCATCCCCATCCTCCAGCTCTGCCACACATGCGGGACGAGTGTCCCACAACAGCCAACTTGACCCTGGGTGAACCAGTTGTTAAATTACCCTCCCCCCCCCATCAAAGTGGATTCTGGGCACAGCGCTGCAATGGAGAAATGGGCAACAGAGTGGCTGAATCCCACCACTGGTATGGGTTGTATATCCAGCAATAAAACAAGTATTTTGCAGCATACAGTGGCACAACAATTACCAATTCTACTGAAGATGTTGGGATAAAGGTAAAGGTAAAGGTAAAGGTCCCCCTCTCACATATGTGCTAGTCATTCCCAACTCTAGGGGGAGGTGCTTATCTCTGTTTCAAAGCCGAAGAGCCAGCGCTGTCTGGAGACGTCTTTGTGGTCATGTGGCCGGCATGACTAAATGCCAGAGGCACACGGAACGCTGTTACCTTCCCACCAAAGGTGGTCCCTATTTTTCTACTTGCATTTTTTACGTGCTTTCAAACTGCTAGGTTGGCAGAAGCTGGGACAAGTAATGGGAGTTCACCCCGTTATGTGGCACTAGGATTTGAACTGCTGAACTGCCGACCTTTCGATCGACAAGCTCAGTGTCTTAGCCACTCAGCCACCACGTCCCCTTGATGTTGGGATAGCAATTATCTTATAGATAATATTCTTTAAAAGTGGGGGGGGGTATAGTCCTATAAAATGAGCAATAAAGCATGATTCGGGGATCTCCAACAAGAGCAAAAGTGCCATGAGACAGATATGCGATGAAATCTACCAAATGAGAAATCCAAAATGCCAAAATGAAGGTCCATTCACGTTTTGAAGCAATAGTGGAAGCAGATGCTGAACTCTTTATTAAAAATGTTCGTGATTCAAGAGGCTAAAGATTACATTGCACTCAACCTGGCAACCAGAATTCCAGATTTCTTCTTCTTTTTTATAATCTTCTCATGATGGGGTGGCATAGTGGAAAGCCAGCAACCCAGTTTTGAGGCCACATCTAGAATACTGCATCCAGTTTTGGTCACCACACTATACAAAAGATGTTGAGACTCTAGAAAGAGTGCAGAGAAGCGCAACCAAGTTGATTAGAGGACTGGAGACTAAAACATATGAAGAACGGTTACAAGAACTGGGCATGGCTAATCTAATGAAGAGAAGGACCAGCGGAGACATGAAAGCAGTGTTCCAATATTGGAGGGACTGCCACAGAGAGGAGGGGGTGAAACTATTTTCTAAAGCACCTGAAGGCCAGACAAGGAATAATGGATGGAAAGTGATCAAGAAGAGATTCAACCTAGAAATGAGAAATTTTCTGACAGTGAGAACAATCAACCAATGAACAGCTTGCCTTCGGAAGTTGTGGGAGCTTCATCACTGGAGGCTTTCAAGAAGAGATTGGACTGCCATTTGTCAGAAATTGTGTAGTGTCTCCTGCTTGAGCAGGGGGTTGGACTAGATCAGTGGTGGGTTGCCCCTGGTTGACACCGTTTCTATAGAACCAGTAGTAAAATTGGCGGGAGGTTCTGCCCACCGACCCTGACATCATCAAAATGCTTCTGCGCATGCGAAGTGAGCGTGCGTGCACGGTCCTGTTGTGAACCAGTAGTGAAGGTAAGTAGAACCCACCTGGATTAGTTGACCTACAGGGTCTCTTCCAACTCTGTCAATCTGTTAAAGACCCGAGTGCCATGTGACAGGATGAGCTCCTGTCTTTACCTTAGGTTCTGTCAACCTTGCAGTTTAAAAGCATAAAATATAAATAGGTACCACTTTGGTGGGAAATTAACAGTACTCCATAACATCACACTGTCCACACATGAGTATGGAAATGTCTTTGGACAGCACTGGCTCAATGGCCTTGAAATGGAGATGAGCACACACACAACCTATAGTTGGCAAAAATTAGTGGAATAAAATCTGCAGGGACTCTTTACCATTTTTCTCAGGATCACCAACATCTTTTTTAAAAAAAAAAACTATTTAAGGGGGAAAAATCTCAAGTAAGTTAGCTCTTCCATCATAATTTGATCTAGCTGGATTTAAAATGACCAGAGAAAGAAATCATCGGGATAAAGCATACTTGGGAGAATATATATATAATTTCAATCAAAGATTGAGAACATGACATCAGGCTCTCAGCAGCTGCATTTCTCATACAATTGGGGGCAGTCAAGATAGATCTGACAAACTTTGATTGAATCATTTCTAATAGTGGCAGTTTTCTAAACTCGCTGACTTGTATGCCATCAAGAAGCTGAGATAAAACTTTTCCTTCAAAAACTTTACAGACTTTGAAATAAACTGTCTCACTTTCCAGAGAAGAGTTTAAGAGATGCAGCTGTGCTCCTTTGGACACCTGCTCAGCTTCCTTTTCATTGATTTACCTAGTGTACCTTTTCAATCGTTTTCTTTAAAAAACAAAACTCTGAAGGCTGTAAGGAGCTAAAGGTGGGAAAGGTGGAAAGAAAAACAAGAAAAACAGAAGTGAGGTGGATAGACTCAGTTAACTTTGATGATTGGTAAACCATTGGGACAAGTGAAGGACCAGATAAGGGCCACATCCTTATGGGTCAGGGTTGTCAAACTCCTGGCCCATGGGCCAGATGCATCACATGCTGGACATGCCCACGCCCGGTTTAGCAAAGGGGAAAAAAGTCCCAATACATTACGTGATATCACCATGATAAGATGACATGACACCCCTGATCTAAGTGATTGCTAGGATTAGACATTGACACATATTCAATGGAGATGGTTTGGTAATTAGCAATCAGCTTTTTAGCTTCAGCTGGAGGCCTCAGCACTTTTCTCGGGTCCATTTAAGAGACATATAAGGTAGTTGCAACATCAGCAGTGAGTATAAATATAATTGCTTTGTACCCCAAAAAAGGAGGATGAAAATTTGGCTTCAAAAAATGTCCTGCCAAAGTGAATAAATTCACTACAGAAGATCTAATTAAAAGAGCAACAAAGATGACTAGGGGGCTGGAAGCTAAAACATATGAAGAACAGTTGCAGGAATTGGGTTTGTCTACTCTACTGAAAAGAAGAACTGGGATGACATGATGGCAATGTTCCAATGTTTGAGGGGCTGCCACAAAGAAGGGATCAACCTATTTTCCAAAGCACCAGAAGGCAAGATAAATAAAAATGGATGGAAACTAATCAAAAGAGACACAACCTAGAACTAAGGAGAAATTTCCTAACAGTGAAAACAATTAACCAGTGAAATGGCTTGCCTACAGAAGTTGTGGGTACTTCATCACTGAAGGCTTTTAAGAAGAGACTGGATGACCACCTGTCTTGAATGTTATAGGGTCTTCTGCTTGAGCAGGGGGTTGGACTAGAAGACCTCCAAGGTTATTTTTTAATATATAAACCAAATATAGCAAGGGTTATTATTACTATTAATTAATATTAACGTAAATAATCTACACTTTAAAAAGAATGAAGGAGTTTTTTCTCCATCCATTTATACAAGAAAGAATATGTAATCAACATATGCATTGCTTCAATATCAGAGGTGAGAGCACTGCTAACAATGTCTTCAAAAGAAAAAAAAACAAGAAAATCCAGTTGCCTCTTGAAAAAGCACCTTTGGGACAACCATGACTTGGATGACTGAGAATCTCTACAGACTTTTAGCTATACAATTTGGGATGAACACCTTTGAATGGTGTGAGAGTAGGAATGGATTTCCAGAGGAAAAATTGCAGACTACAAGAACTAGGAGCACCACGCAGGTGACCCTGCTTGGACACAGATTGTCAGGGTGTCAATTAATCCCGTTCCCCTTTGGGTAATTGCACCTGATTAAAAAACAGATCATGGCCTTCCCTTGAAGTATACTTTATAAGCAAAATAAACCTGAGATATATTCTAATAAAACACATTTTATTGTAAAGAAATAAAAACATCTTACTAGCTAATTAGTTACATCTTGGCAGCATTCCTGCCGGACCTCTTGGCAGGTGAACAAAGAAAGTTAGAAGAAAAATGACATGCGCAGTTCATATTCACATGATCCAAATGTTTCAACGACCTTCTAAAAGGATGCAAATGACCAGCTGTCTGCAAGGAATATAAATCCTTCCATTCTTCACTATCCTGTCAGAGCTGAAGAAGCTTCTTGGATGAGAAGCAAAACGTCTTCAAAAGAAAAAAAAACAAGAAAGTCCAGTTGCCTCCTGAAAAAGCACCTTTGGGACAACAGGTGTTATGCCCATAAAGGTCATCCACAAGTAACCACAAATGTCAATTGATAATATATGGCATAAGTTGTCACCTGATCTAGAGAGGATGTAGGGTTAGAAATAGAAAGACTAAATATCCCCATCTCAAGTACATGTACTGTATTATATATCAACAATACCTTATAAAACCATTGCTACCAGTTGCAAATGTTTAATATAGTATGACACAGAAATGTATTTTTTCTGTAAAGTTTTCAGTGGTTGGGCTGTTCAGAAAGCTGGTGAAATAGCCAAAGCAGATGATAGGGCTTCCTAAACATGGAGATCATTTGGACCATTATTGATCCTCAAACTCTAGGAGCATCCCTAAATTATTTACTAGTTCCTTCTGATGGAGCATAAACCCTAGAATGGGCAATTTCCTCATCTAACTCATTTTTGCTCCCATGTTTTGCCTCTCCTGATTCAGAAGTTACACAAAAGCAGTTAGGTGTTATTAAAATCAACATCTACTATTTATTCCTATAAATTAAATATGTAAAATGTCTTATTGCAATCAATAACCTAATTATATATGTGATAAAGTACAGTCATCCAATTCTAATTTCTGAAATTGTAAGGATCATTGATCCCAGTAAAGAATATATGAATTCAATTTCTGAAACTCTGCTGCCAATAAGAGTAGAAGAATACATTCAAACCTATTTCATGGAATAATTATAGTCAATCACAATAAAATCCATTGAGATACTCAGTAGAAACAACAAGGTTACATTCTCTTTGTCTGTTTTAGGACATCCAAGATGATTTTTATCACCAAATCAAGCCTGAATTCAATCAGAAGTGGATTGAGATATAATCAGTTTCTTCTAAGAATATCTGAAGATACAGTGGCCACTTTCACTTACAATGTTTTTTTCTACTTCGAAATACAGCCATATGGGATATAATAAATTCAGGCTTCATGAAGTACCATATTTTTCGGACTATAAGATGCACTCCCCCCCCCCAAAAAAAGTAGGTGGAAATGTCTGTGTGTCTTTACAGTGAATGTTGTCAAAGTCCCGCCCACACTCCCAGAATAATGACGATCAACTGTTTCAAGGCTGTGGGGATCGCCACTGCCTATTGCTGCCTCCACACGCCCTATTTTTGGCCTCTGCGTGTCCCATTTTCCACGTATCCCATTTGGCGGTGATGGAATGGGCTGAAAATGGGACAAATGTTCCACAGTCTGGAACATCCTGGAACAGCTGATTGTCTGTATTCCGGGAGGCCAATCCAGTGGTGGATTGCTACCATTTCACCCCGAATTGGAAAAACCAATAGCAGCAGTGGCGAGAGGCTCCGCCCACCTATCCAGACACTTCTGCACATGAGCGAACCGATAGCAAACTAAATTGAAACCCACTACTGGGCCCATCCAACTACCAATCAGCTGTTCATACTAAATCAGGCTGGACTGAGGCTGACCAAGGCTGTTTGTTGTTTGCTGCAAGGAGGCAAATTGCTGGGAGGCAGAGGCAGATTTTTTTTTCTCCCCTAAAGCTAGGTGTGTTTTATAGTCCGGAGCATCTTATATCCAAAAAATACAGTAAATTATAGGTTTATGAGCTCAACAGCTAAATATGAACCTACAGTACCTTTCCGTGGCCTCAGTATAAACATCAAACCATTTATTCTCACAAATTCTTGGTAATACAAGAATTCATTCTAATGGTTTTCCAACTAGGCTTTAGTTAAATGTTTATGATGGATATCTCTCTTCTCATTTGTTTATTTTTTTCTCCTCCATAATTATCTTCCATGTTAACTTTTTAAGGCAATAAGGAATTAAAGAAAAACATAATGAAGACATTATAGATCCCTGAGATAATAAGATGAGCACAGGAATGTGGCTGAAGAATCATATATTTTATTATGATAAACCTGATTCGGATAAACAGAGGCATTAGTGAGAATTACTGCACTTCAGTGTACCAGCATGGAAGCACAGATATATAATACCAGTTATATAAAGACGTTATTTCGTAAGAACATTTCAAAATTACAGTCTTTTTTAATTAAAGCCAAACTGTACAAAAGGAAATGTGAAATAGTTCTTGAATATGAGAGCAGATTAGAATGCAGCTACTCTTAGTTATTATATTACTGTCTTAAGAGAAATATCTAGATAGGTTCTAATCCATTTTCACACAACAAACATTAAAATTCATTGAAGAAAAATTGAAGGACAATTCTTCAGTGCCTTTAGCTTGTGAATTAGCTAAAAGTTTGTAGGAACTGGAAAGGAGAAAGATATAGATGATAGTTTGCTGAACATAGTATTGGTTGTGGCCCACCAGTGGCCAGCAGAGTTGGCAGAAGATTTGGACAGTGAGGAGGTTGGGGAGAAATGTGGGCAAGTCCTGGAGTCTGGGGAAGGCTCGGATGAGGGCTCTGAGTCAGAGGCAGAGAGGGGGCCAAGGCCATCTGATAATTCTTTGCTACCTCTGGAGTCTCTGGAGTCTGGCATCAGTGAGGCAGTAGAACAGTGGGAACCTGTTCCCAATGTGCACATGAGCAGAGCTGCCAGAAGACAGGAACAATTAAGAAAATAGGGTCGACTTGGAAGTAAGGCTTGGAGATGATTGGCCCCTCCCATAAGACATAAAAGAGAAGTGAACGGGACGTGAGCTTTTGCAGGAAGCAATTAGTTCATCTGGTTGGTAAAAGCTTTGAAAAAGTTATGTTTGACTCTGTGCTAAGTTTGGCCTTGCCCTGCGTATGGCAATTAGTTTTCTGGCAGCATTCCAAGGGAGATAAGGTGGATTTTTGTAAACACTCCCCTGAAAGACTGCTTGAGAAGCCTTTTGGACTGGGAATGACAATAATTCACGGCCGTATGAATTAAAGAGGTTTGCCGGGGCTAAGATTGTGCTGTATACATTCTAAGGAAGCCTAGGTCAGAAGACAATCATAGAACTCAAAAGGATCTCAGAGTCTTCTAGTCTGGAGTTGTGGACCCTAAGTTAGAGGGGGTGTTGTTAGGAATAAATAAAGGTTTCTGGAGTAAATATACAATGCCTTATAAGCATTTTAAAAAGTATACCATATTTTTCGGAGTATAGGACGCACCTACCTTTTTTGATGAGGAAAAGAAGAAAAAGAAATCTCCCTCTGCCTCTGAGAAATTTTGTCTCATTGCAGCGAACAGCAAACAGCCTGCTTTACTTTCATTTTCATTTTCAGCATAGCTTGATTAGCACAAGGGAAAAAAAATCTGCTCCAGCAATTTACCTCTTTGCAGCAAGCAGCAGAGCCCTGTGCAAAACAGCTGAGAGCAAATCAGCTGAGAGTCGGGAGGCCGATCCAATCAACTTGGGCTAATTAGGCTGTGCTGAAGCTGAAAGGAGCGGGGGGGGGTTTGCTGTTGGCTTGCAAGGAGGTAATGGCTGGGAGGCAGAGGCCAAAGGGTGGAGGCCAGTGGGTGGGCGGGGCTACATTTAGTGTATAAGACACACCTAAATTTTCACCCCCTTTTAGGGAGGAAAAAGGTGCATCTTATACTCCGAAAAATATGGTACATATTAATTTAAAATTAGTTAATTAAAATTAAAATGACTAGATACTGCAACAAAGTTTGTTCATCTAACTTCTCCACTATTGCAGGAATTGTTCTGATAAGAGTCTTGCTTGTCCTTGAATTTTCAGTCCTCCTTGGTAACCTGATATTTCCTCCTAGATCAAAAGTGCCCCCTTTTGGCCTTTTTACCAGTATCTGCAGTACTCCAAACATTTACAGTTGCTTTAAAGCTAAAAGGTGGTTTGAAAGCAATTTTTCACTTTTGTTCAAGGGTTTTCTTTCTGTTTCCATTTTATTTCAAGTAGATCTACTTTAAACGCTGAAAGTTTTTCTTCCACAGCACTTAGAAACTGTTAGAAACTGTTAGCATCCCCACTAAACTACATGAATCCAAAGTAGTAATGCAACCATTTTATGGTGTGCAATTGGGTCAATGTATAGTGGAATAGGTTCACTATAGATTTTAAGATCAACCTTCTTGGGTTCCTACATGAGTCTTCAAATTTGCCCTAAGTTTGGAACTGGGTTTGAAAAAGTAGATATCTTGATTGTTATTTTCCTGGTTGTCTGAAAGTGATGAGTACTGGACTAGTTTCCTAATAACTAAGCTTTCACTCAGAGTAGAAGTCAAGAATCAGGGATGGTAATAGCAATAGCACTTATTGTATTTTTCAGACTATAAGACGTACCGGTGTATAAGACGCACCAAGATTTTGAAGAGGTAAGTAAGAAAAAAAATAGTTTTGCCCTCCCCCGGCCCCTAGGAGCACTCTGCAGGCCTCCCAAATCCTTTGCGTGCTCCGTTTTTTGCAAAAATGGGCTCATTTTTTGCAAAAATGGCATTTTTGCTCTTCCCCAGTCCCTAGGAGCCCTCTGCAGGCCTCCCAAATCCTCTGTGTGCCCCATTTTTTGCAAAAATCAGCAAAAAATGGGCCATTTCTCTCCCGTTTTTGCAAAAAACAAGGCGCGCAGAGAATTTGGGAGGCCTGCAGAGTGCTCCTGGGGGCTGGGAGAGAACAAAAATGCCCCTGTTTTTGCAAAAAACAGCCAAAAAGCAGGCCTGCTTTTGTGAAAAATGGGGTGCGCAGAGGGTTTGGGAGGCCTGCGGAGTGCTCCTGGGGTCTGGGGGGGGGCAAACCCCAGTTTTGCGAAAATCTGGCAAAAAAAAACGGGCCTGTTTTGCGCAAAAATGGAACAAGCGGGGCGAAGCTTTGGGAATCCAAAAATGGCTGTATTCGGTGTCTAAGACATACCAACATTTCCACCTTCTTTTGGGGTGGGGGGGGGAAAGGTGTGTCTTATACTCCGAAAAATAAGGTATATACCATTTTACAGTGCTTTACAGTCCCCTCTAAGTGGTTTTCAAAGTCAGCATATTGCCTTCAATCATCTGGGTCTTCATTTTGCAGACCTCAGAAGGATGGAAGGAGTCAACCTTGAGCCAGTGAGAATCTTAACTGCCAAATTGCTGGCAATCGGCAGTCAGCAGAATTAGCTTCCAATGCTGCATTCTAACCACTGCACCACCACAGCTCCATAACCTGTAGTTTCTTCTTGTGATGTGTCATGAAATCTCTGGGTTAAATCC
The DNA here is from genome assembly GCA_012654045.1 of Ptyas mucosa. Classification (NCBI taxonomy): domain Eukaryota; kingdom Metazoa; phylum Chordata; class Lepidosauria; order Squamata; family Colubridae; genus Ptyas; species Ptyas mucosa. Next base: position 14,379,619 of record WNWU01000063.1, read on the forward strand.
AAGCTGCCAAGAGCATATACCGGTAACAGAGAATTCTTGATACAGAGTGGCAACATAGGATCACTCTTGGCTAAGCTGGCTTGAACTCCAATGGTTGTAGCATAGCTCAAGACCAGCCAATTACTGGCACTTTTTGATGGGTCAACGATATCCATCATAAAGTTCTTCTCTAGCTAGATTAGAGGCTCTTTTTTGGCAGTTAATGGGAATACTTACTTGCATCTGAAACATCCCTGCAGCTTTCAGGCAATTGAGGACATGAATCATGTTTTATTATACTGTAAATTTAAAAGGATCTGCAGTATAAATACCACAATCTTTCTTTTCTTAGAGGCTATAACAACTAGAGGAGAGGAAGTATTCATTCATTTGTTTGTTTGTTTATTTGTTTGTTTGCGTGATTGTTTGTTTGTTTGTTCATTAATTCATTCATTCATCTTTGAACATTAAAAACAATCAATCAAACAAAAATATCAGAAACATCAAACAACCATAAAGAAAGGATTGATTTTGATGATTTTCTATATATGGCTATATTGTACTCTAGCACATTATTTAATAAAAGGTAACGGTAAAGGTTCCCTTCGCACATATGTGCTAGTCGTTCCCAACTCTAGGGGGCGGTGCTCATCTCCATTTCAAAGCCGAAGAGCCAGCGCTGTCCAAAGACATCTCTGTGGTCATGTGGCCAGCATGACTAAACACCAAAGGCACAAGGAACGCTGTTATCTTCCCACCAAAGGTGGTCCCTATTTTTCTCCTTGCATTTTTTTACATGCTTTCGAATTGCTAGGTTGGCAGAAGCTGGGATAAATAATGGGAGCTCACCCCGTTCCGCAGCACCAGGGATTTGAACTGCTGAATTGCCAACCTTTCGATCAACAAGCTCAGCATCTTAGCCACTGAGCCACCGCACCCCTACATTATTCTATACTAAGCTAAAAAGACCTAAAACTTCAGAATCAAACCGTAGAGTTGTTTAAAGTAAGACTAACCCAAATAAAATGGCATGTAGCTGAAAAAACAAAAACAAAAAAACCATCACTCAAATTCTAAACTTAATGCTGCTAGAGGTAGTTAAGAAAATCACAGTAAGATCCTCTGTATCCCATCACAAGATATTTCTGTTTCGGTGAACAAATGTCACCAAGTAGAGGATGTCAGTTTCCACCTAGTTTTAATAGATATATGGCAGAATTTGGTTCTGATTTGTCTGAAAGGAGGATTTGCATATAAAGGCAGTCTGTATGCCCAGGATATTTTGCTACTTGAAGATAAATGAAACGAGTTCCAGATTCTCAGTAGAAGCTCCAGTAAAATCAAACACCAGCAGTAGTTTCTGCAGCCTATGCCACAAGGACACAATTGAGTAGCTGAGGGTATTATTTGTATTGGATGGCAGAGCATTAAACGGAGCTAATATTAAAGCCCTGTTCAGCTTGGAAACTGTAATAAAAGTTAAATATCCCACAGGTCTGAACAACGAAGATCAGCTATTTAAAAAAGTGTTTCCGGGTAATTGAGTTAAATAGCTGAGTTGAGTTGGTCAAGTTGGCTTTCTACTGTATATCCAGCAGTGCTGGGTCATTATCTATTTAAGTTGCTTGTGCCTTAAAAATTGGACAGCTTTCTCAGAGAACCTATAGACTCCATAGAATTACAGCTTCTTTAATAGATAGCTCCATCTCCATTGAAATTGTCCATTAAGGCCAAAGGGGACAAGCCGATGGAAAATTGTTTGGCTCATGTTTTTTAAAAAAATATCCAGATCAGGGATATTCTAATTTTTTTTACTACCAGTTTTGTGGGTGTGGCTTATTTTGTGGGTGTGGTTTGATGGTCATGTGACACTTCTTTAGGATTTAGCAGAGGTACTGGTCTACCAGGCTTTTAACTGCTTGCGGAGCTGTACCGGTCTACCCATTTGTTTTTGGAGGCACCGGTCTACCCATTTGTTTTTCAAGTGCACTGGTCTACCACCACACTGCCTTTTAACACTGATCAGCTGTAAGGCAGCCCTTTGAAGCCCTGCGGCAAGAGTTTAAACAGTTTTTTTCCTTCTAGCCGATCAGCTGGGACTCAGGAGGCAGCCAATAGATTGGTGGGGGGCAAATAAAAGGTAAGAATAACGCGGGGGAGGGCGGGAGGGCCCAGCTCCCGAACAAAGAGAACTGGTTCGGTGATGTCATATTGTCACCGCTACCGGCTCAGCCGAACCGGGCCGAACCAGGAGGAACCCACCACTGATCCAGATATACATTTTAGTTCTCCTTTTGGAGTACTTGGTCAATGTCATTCATTCAAAAGCTAACATTTGTAGTACAGTGATTAAAATTTGATCTCAGCATGTATCTGATACAGGGAAACAAATTTATAGCAATCCTCCAAAACTGTTAATTGTCCCTTTTTGTTCCCTCTGTAATTTAATTTTTTAAAGTGTTCATTTTTGATGACATATATACCTAAATCAGTGGTGGGTTGCCCCCGGTTCGCACCAGTTCTATCGAACTGGTAGTAAAACCAGCAGGAGGCTCCGTCCATCAACCTCGATGTCGGTAGTAGTAAAGGTAGTAAAGGTAAGTAGAACCCACTCCTGATCTAAATGATCAATAGTAAGAAACATTTGACTATAAACCGCACTGATAGCATGAAATAATTTTGGAAGTAACTTCTTGAACAACTTGTCTAGGTTCCCTCTCAAATAAAGGGCAAGAACACTAAAAATAAAGACAAGAAAGAAAGTATGGATTTCTAGAGGATTTGTCTATTTCACTTTATTAAAAATTTTGCATAAAAGGGAAATGGGGCCATTGTATTTTTCCAAAACACCTATTTGTAAGATAATTTTATTACAAAGACCCTGCTAGGGAAAACTATATAAATATAAAGAAGGTTACATGCAACTGAAGTACAAAGTAGAAAATCATTTTATTTTTATTTGCAAAAACATACTCCAAGAAAAGGTTCAAATTTCAAAGTTAGTTAATAAAATATATTATTCCTTCAAGATTTCAGGGACAAATGGAAAATATTTCACCTTTTAACTTTTGTATCTGTATCTAAAACGAGGTCATTTTTTAAAAGGGACAGCAATTATGCTGTCGCTGTCTGTCTTAATTTCTCTGTGTATAAACTGATAAATAATGATTAAAAATAAAAATCAAACATTTTGAAGGATTGCTACTGTTGGAGTAGTACTGGTATAGCTTTGGAAAAGAAAATCCTTGTGTGCCAATCATACTATTTTCCTTTTGGAAAAGCAATATTTTGCAACAGCTCTATGCAGTATCCTACTTCAGAATGCCCCATATACATAATAGATAATGGGATTCAGGCAAAAATATTTCAGTTCTCAAGAGTCTCTAAATAAAGATCTCAATCTGTATAGAACACTATGAATAAACTTGATAAAAAATTGAGTTTTAGTTGCAGTTGTGATATGGTACTCACTGGTACTGTCCTTAAACATTAGCAGAATAACAGAATTGGAAGGGACCTTGGAGGTCTTCTAATCCAACCCCCTGCTCAGGCAGGAAACCCTATACTATTTTAGACAAATGTTTGTCCAATCTCTTCTTAAAGCAGTAGTGTTTACATTGTGGAGTCAAAAACTCTGCAGGTTATGATTAAAAAAAAATCAAGATGGCAGTTGCCATGGTGCAATCAAAGCTCTATCTGAGTATCGCTTTGCTGTTTTTTGAGGATTGTATGCATTTAAAAAAAGAGCCAGTTTAGTCTAGCGGTTAAGGCACCAGGCTACAAAGCAGGGCTATGAGTTCAAGTCCTGCCTTAGCCATGACAGCTGACTGAAAGACCTTGGGCCAATCACTCTCTATCAGCCCAACTCACCCCACATAAATGGGGAAACAGGAGGAGGAAGATTTATTGGATATGTTCGTCACCTTGGATTGTTTGTAAAAATAACAAAGGTGGGGTATAAATGAATAAATGAATAATTAAATAGTAAGATGGAGTTTTGATAGTTCACATCAGTAGTGATTTCCACTTACCTTCGCTACCAGTTTGGGACTGTGAGTGTGCGTATGCACAAAACTTTCTGCGTGTGCACAGAGCGTCCATGATGACGTCCGAATGGGTGGGCAGAGTCTCCCACCACTGTCACTACCAGCCAAACCAGGGCGAACTGGTAAAAACCCACCACTGGTCCATATCCTCTCCTTCTAAATGGCATTATGTGTGAGTCTTATGGATACAACTTAAAGTGGGAAAACTGAGCTCCCAGGCTGGAGAAGTGTTCTGAACAAACTAAATAAATAATAATAATAATAATAATAATAATAATAATAATAATAATAATAATAATAATAAAGCAGGACCAGTTTTGGTCACCATGATACAAAAAGATGCTGAGACTCTCCAAAGAGTGCAAAGAAGAGCAAGAAAGATGATTAGGAAGCTGAAGGCTAAAACATACGATGCTTTGTTGCAGGAACTAGTCTAATGATGAGAAGGACTAGGACTGACATGATAGCAGTCTTCTAATATTTGAGGGACTGTCATTGAGAAGAGGGGTCAATCTATTCCCCAAAGCACTAGGCAAGATAAGAAATAACAAGTGGAAGATCATTAGAGAGATCCAACCTAATATTAAGGAGAAATCTCCTGTCAATGAGATTAATTAATCAATGGGATTAATGGGATTCATTGCCTTCAGAAGTTGTGGGTGCTCCATCACTGGACATTTTAAAGAGATTGGATAGTCATTTGTCCAGAACGGTATATGGTGGTCTGCTTATACACGGGATTTTACTGGAAGTCCTTCAAAGTCCCTTCCAACTCTGATATTCTGTATTTTATACCCTAAGGCAGTGATGGCTAACCTTTTTGCCATCGTGTGCCAAAAGTGGGGGGGAGCGCGGGGGGCGCACACATGTGCCCACATCCATAATTCTATGTGCCCGACCCACATGCGTGCATGCAGGGCTCCCCCTACTTTTGGCACGTGATGGCACGGGGGGCTCGGTAGGTCTGTTTTTCGCCCTTACCAGGCTCCAGAGCTTTTCTAGGAGCCCGGGAAGGGTCAAAATGGCCTTCCCCACCCCTCTGGAGGCCAGAAACAGCCCATTTGCCAACTTCTGGCAAATGGGCCATTTCTGGCCTCCAGAAGGTCTCCGGGGGTGTGGAGAAGGCCGTTTCCACCCTCCCCAGGTTCCTAGAAAGGCTCTGGAGCCTGGGGAGAGCAAAAATCAGGCCTTCCCACACTCCTCAGGCCCTCCAGAGGCAGGAAACAGCCTGTTTGCCTACTTCTGGTGGGCCCAGAAGGCCCAAAAATCAGCTGGCAAGCTGATCTCGTATGCCCACTGATATGGCTCCACATGCCACCTGTGGCACGCGTGCCATAGGTTCGCCATCTTGGCCCTAAGGCCTCAAAATTACAGCATGTTCAGAAAGGTCCAGCATTGTGGGCAGACTAAATATTGATGGTCTCGTCCAGAATGTTTATGTACTACATAAAAGCAAATATGCAAATAAGCCAAGGTTTAAAAGTTTCATTGATCATGAATGAGTTTGACCAAATAGAGTCAGTCCAGAAATATTGTAAGTTAAGTATTGTAGAAGTAGCATTTTAACATTGCAATGTAGTTCCTTCCAGGCATAGATGTTATCACAATACTTTTGTTTGAAAATATTGTTGGTGTAATAATGATAACATAGGAACAGGTAACACTCAGATGCCTTCTGATTAACTATCAAAGGTTAGAAATATTACTCACAGCGCTGACTTCCATTTTATTTAATCCATTGCCCTGAAATAGGAATAGTTGGAGACCGTATTTGGAGGCCCTTCCTGATAGATTGACTTTTATTTTATAAATCCACTTGTCTGAGATAGTCATATTCTTAGAAATGGGTTTTAAAACAAGCCCCTTCCCTTGTAGCAAAAAGACAAGCAAACTAATCTTAAAAGCAAATCAATAACAGGGAGTGACACATTGGTTGCTAGCTAATATCCACCCCTCTCTTTCTACTGATTTAGAGAATTCACCACAAGAGCTCTGTTTATCTTCTATGTGTCTTTAGTTATAATTGCTCTTAATGTAAATCAATGCCAACATACTCAGCAGTGGTCAGAATTCAGGGAATTAGGATGCTGTTCTCTATACCGAGTGTCATGTCTAGGCAGATAATCCGATTACTCAAAATGGGGTGGAGCGGAATCCACTGACTAGCAAAGCTCAGCTACTTTCTCATGCTAACAAGTCTGTCTTCTCCTGTAGTTGCTTTAGAATGAAAACAATGCTAGAAGCCAATAGATTGAAAGACGCTTTTGCTATCTGTAGGATGGTGGGTTTATTCCAGCCATTACAGCTTGATTTGAACAATTGCCACAGTTAGGAGTACAAGAAGTATGAATTCATATTTTACTCAGCTCATATTTAGCAAGGCATTACACATATTTTAAAAGGGATTAGGAGTTTGAAGAGCCTGGCACTTTTATTTATAGACTGAAACACTTGATGGACTTGTTAGAAATTTTGTTGCTTCATAGATTGAAACTCAAAGCTGAAATTAGCTTTTAACAAACTCCAGAAGGGAACCATTGTGTGTTGGACTAAGAATCCAGATTCTTATCAGAATTGGACCAGAATCAGGAGATCCAGATTCATTGGATGTCTAGTTCATCCTTTGTCAGTTTCAGTCTCAACTATCAGAATGGTATATCCAGCCTTCCTTCCCTTAAACCAGGGGTGTCAAATTCAAGGCCCAGGGGCCAGATCCGCCCCACGGGGTGCTTAGATCTGGCCCGCAGGTCGGCCCTGGAAACAGCAAAGGATTGGCCTGCGTTGCCTCTGCCAGTGAAAATGGAGGATTGCAGGAGGCCATTGCAGTTGAAAACGGAGCTTGGGAGCCCGTTTTAGCTGGCATAGTACTCAGGCCACCAGAGACACCTACAACACAAGTGACATCGAGCTGGCCACGCCCACCCTGGCCATGCCCATCCTGGTCCCCTGAGGTCAAACACAATCTTGATGCAGCATTCAATGAAATCAAGTTTGACATCTAGAGGTGGGTTTCAGCAGGTTCTGACCAGTTCTGGAGATCCGGTAGCGGAAATTTTGAGTAGTTCAGAGAACCGGTAGTAAAAATTCTGACTGGCCCTGTCCCCAACTATTCTCTGTCTCCCAAGTCCCAGCTGATCGAGAGGAAATGGGGATTTTGCAGTAACCTTCCCTTGGGATTGGGGTGGGAATGGAGATTTTCTCCATTCCCTGCCACACCTACCAAGCCACACCCACCAAGCCATGACACTCCCACCCAGCCATGCCCACAGAACCAGTAGTAAAATACTTTGAAACCCACCACTGTTGACACCCCTGCCTTAAACAGACAGAGACATAGAATACACATTCTATAGTATGTCATGACACTATGTATGGGCCATTACATGACTTCTACCACCACTCCATGGAGTGATGAAAAATCTCTCTTACTTTTACAATCAATATGATATCTTAAGTTATGGTGGCCACTAGGAGGCACCATATTAGTTTTGTCAAAGGGATGAAAATGGTCATGTGGTTCTTCTCTCCAGCCTACCTTTAACCTACAGGTCTGTGAGAAAAACGGGTTTTCTACCATGCTTAGCACTTACACAAATAGAAATACTATAGGGGAAAGTAATGGATTTTATTTTGGAAATTCATGACTATTTTCTAATAGCATAATAGATTGAACTATCACTAATTCCCCCCCCCCCAGAGGGATGCGGTGGCTCAGGGGCTAAGATGCTGAGCTTTTTGATTGAAAGGTCGGCAGTTCAGTGGTTCGAATCCCTAGTGCCACGTAACGGGGTGAATTCCTGTAACTCGTCCCAGCTTCTGCCAACCTAGTAGTTCGAAAGCACATAAAAAATGCAAGTAGAAAAATAGGGACCACCTTTGGTGGGAAGGTAACAGCGTTCCATGAGCCTTTGGCATTTAGTCATGCCAGCCACATGACCACAGAGACATCTTTGGACAGCGCTGGCTCTTCGGCTTTGAAACGGAGATAAGCACTGCCCCCTAGAGTCAGGAACGACTAGCATATAAGTGTGAGGGGAACCTTTACCTTTACCTAATTTTCCCCCACCCAAGGGAAGTGGGGGAGGGCAAAAATAGAATTTGAAACATGGCAGGGTTTCTTACCTTAATGAAAAAGGATGGGAAGCCAGAGAATGATGTTAATTTAATTTTGATCTTTTTTTGGTTTGTTTTTATATTCTTAAATTCATTTTGTGCTGGTTTCTGCAACACTTACCATTTTTCTTAATAATGCATAAGTGTCTTAATCCAAATACCTCTAATGTAATATATCAGTGTGTTTTGCAACCTAGCATAATGTGTCATTACACATATTATTCCCCAGTACCTGGTATTCTGCCTATAGGCAGAAAGGCAAGTGATAAATCAAAATAATAAATACTACAAAATCAACATGAAATACAAAGCACCTGAAGGACATGAGTGTGCTTCTCTGTACACTACAATTGTTTGTGAATTTGGGGTGGGTGGGTTTGAGAATGGTTTGATCACATTCAGAGTAGTGTACAGATCAGTGTTGCATTTTAATTATTCTAATTTCCCATCTTAATCTTGATGAGGATTTCTTTGTATACTGATCTTTGTCAGTATGTCTAAGTTTGGAATATTTTCTATTTGGATTTAGAAGAAAGGAAAATGCTGGATTTAGTACAAGCCTTCCGTATCTTTCCAAATTTTACTATAGGTGTTTGAATTAATCAGTGATGAATTTAAAGAAAAATAGACATTGGGAAGGACCAGTGGTATCTTTCTACCAGTTCACCCCAGTTCGGGCGAACCGGTAGTGGCAGTGGCAGGAGGCTCCATCCACCCACCGGGATGTCATCATGGACTCTCTCCGCATGCACAGAAGCACCACATGTGAGCTCACAGTTCTGAACCGGTAGTGAAAGTAAGTGAAAACCACACTGGGAAGGACAGTACAGCAGTTCACAGTGAAAACAGTCTTCCTTGGCTCACTAAATTAATTGAATATTATTTAAGAGAAAGAGTCCTCTTTGAGAGCTATTCATTGCAATCTTTCCCTTCTTTTTATTCTCTGCCTCTCCCTGCTCTCTCTCTCTCTCTCTTTTTTTTATACAAGGTTGGAGACTTGTTATTGATATGATTTTAAATAGATTAGTTACTTTCCATACTAAATTCAGAACTAGCAGTTCTTTGCAAAGGAATTGTTTATGTGTCTGCTTCTGTTTTATTATACCACCAGTAAAACTGCCCATTTCTGTATCTCCCCACCTGTCACCATTATTTGTTTTCTGCAATTTTGCATGTGACAAAACTGCTTTACAATTCTTTATTAGACAGGGCGAATCATATGTAGCTAATCTCCAATAGTCACAAGATGGAGCATCTTGCCTCAGAAAAACCCCCCAACACATTCTTACTGGCTTAAAGCTCTGTTTCTACTCCTAGAAACATACTTCAACTTTATACTTCAGTGAAAAACCTTGACTAAACTTTGATGAAAACAGAGTGACCTTCATAGATTTGCACAGCTCCCACAGCAAAGGTCAGTGGATCAGTGAAGCCAGATTGCCACTCTTTCTTCTGTAAACAACGGCCTGTTATACTTAGCAATACTGGTTCTTAATGCATATAATGGATAAAATGTGGATATGTGAGCCACTGACTTCAAAATAAATTAGCAGTACTCTTTTTATTGTATTGTGGTACATTGTTTGATAGGGTGAATGAATGGCAAAGAAAAGTATTCCATTTCTCAAGGTTTAGGTTTAGATGTTCATTGTTAAACCAAGGACACAAATTTATACAAAGAATATATATATATATACTGTGTATGTGTGTGTGCGCACGTAGAGATGATAGATAAAAAGGTAAAGGTTCCCCTCGCACATATGTGCTAGTCATTCCTGACTCTAGGGGGTGGTGCTCATCTCCATTTCAAAGCCGAAGAGCCAGCGCTGTCCGAAGATGTCTCCAAGGTCATGTGGCTGGCATGACTAAACACCAAAGGCGCACGGACCACTGTTACCTCCCAACCAAAGGTGGTCCCTATTTTTCTACTTGCATTTTTTATGTGCTTTCGAACTGCTAGGTTGGCAGAAGCTGGGACAAGTAACAGGAACTCACCTCATTACATGGCACTAGGGATTCAAACTGCTGAACTGCCGACCTTTCGATCAACAAGCTCAGCATCTTAGCCACTGAGCCACCACATCCTTAGATGATAGATAGATATAGTCATATATTTATGGGTATGCTCTAGATCAATGGTCTCCAACCTTGGCAACTTTAAGCCTGGCGGACTTCAATTCCCAGAATTCTGGGAAGCTTAAAGTTAACTTAATTCTTCCAGGCTTAAAGTTGCCAAGGTTGGAGACACCTGCTCTAGATCCCTTTGGTCAACAATGTCATCTTTTGGGTTCTAGGTATTGTTCCCTCTTTGTTGGGTGCTTGCTTGCCTCTGGAACAGCCTTCCCCCAGAAATCCATACAGCTCTCACCCTGATGAGATTCTGTAAATCCTTGAAAACCTGACTTGGGGAAACCCATATCTTGGGGAAAGGTAGTTGTTGAATCCCTGTTGGTTTTTCTTTGGTGTGTGGTTTTTCTTTTCTCCAGATGAGCATGATCTTTTTTTTTTTACTTTTTAAGTTGGAAGGTGTCCAGAATCATGGAGTCTGGCAGTCTCTAAATTAAATTAAATACATATACCTACTCATTTCTTCTATGATTCAGGATCACTGAAGGATTAGATAGTCTTCAGATGTGAAGTGACTAAATAGATATAGCTGTAGACACACACATACTTTTTGTTCAGTAGCTAAGTTGTGTCTGACTCTTTGTGACCCCATGTCCACAGCATACCAGACACCTCCTGTCCTCCACTGTCTTCTGGAGTTTGCCAAAATTCATGTTCATTGCATTAATAAGACTATCCAACCATCATATCCTCCGCCATCCCCTTCTCCTGGATATGTCTAGTTTAATGGAAAGAAAGACTAGGGGAAACATGATAGCAGTGTTCCAATATCTAAGGGGCTGCCACAAAGAAGAGGGAGTCAAGCTATTCTTCAAAACACATGAGGGCAGGACAAGAAGCAATGGGTGGAAACTAATCAAGGAGAGAAGCAACCTAGAACTAAGGAGAAATTTCCTGACTGTTAGAACAATTAATCAGTGGAACAACTTGCCTCAAGAGTTTGTGAATGCTCCAACACTGGAAGTTCTTAAGAAGATGTTGGATAACAATTTGTCTGAAGTGGTGTAGGGTTTCCTGCCTAAGCAGGGGGTTGGACTAAAAGACCTCCAAGGTGCCTTCCAACTCTGTTATTCTATTCCTTTTGCCTTCACTTTTTCCCAACATCAGGGTCTTTTTCAACGAGTCCTCTCTTCTCACTAGATGACCAAATTATTTGAGCTTCACCTTCAGTATCTGCCTTCCAAAGAACAGTCAGGGTTGATTTCCTTTAAGATTGACTGATTTGAACTCTTTGCAATCCAAGGGACTCTCAAGAGTCTTTTCCAACACCACAATTTGAAAGCATCAATTCTTCAGGGTGCAGCCTTTCTTATGGTCCAACTCTCACAGCCATATATTACTACTGGGAAATCCATAGCTTTGACAATACAGCCCTTTGTTGGCAAGGTGATGTTTCTGCTTTTTTTAATATGCTAGGTTTGCGATAGTTTTCCTCCTAAGGAGCAATTGTCTTTTAATTTCATGGCTGCAGTCACCATCTGCAATGATCTTGGAGTCCAAGAAAAAAAAAATCTCACTGCTTCTCCTTCAATTTGCCAGGAAGTGATGGGACCAGATGCCACAATCTTAGGGTTTTTTTCATGTTGAGTTTCAAGCCAACTTTTCACCCACATCAAGAGGCTCTTTAGTTCCTTTTCACTTTCTGCTGTTAGAGTTGTATACCATCTATATATCTGGGGTTGTTGATATTTTCCCCAGCAGTCTTAATTCTGGCTTGTGATTCATCCAGACTGGCATTTTGCATGGTGTACTCTGCTTATAAGTGAAATAAGCGGGGTAACAATACCACTACTTTTCCTATTTTGAACCAATCAGTTCTTTCATGTCTGTCAGCGTTCCAGAAAAGCCCAGTTCCAATTAAAAACTCCAAGACAGGCATTTTCTCAAAGTTCCACTTATTAGAGTAGGTATACTGGCATATTTGGGAAAACTCGAATCTCAGAGTTCCGGGTTTTCCCTCAGTAAATCACAAACCCCCCAAAACCATCCCCTCACTCCTCAGTCGATCACATGCTCCAATCACCATCCGTCCCATCTCGAGACATCACTCCAACCACTCCTTCTCCAGATGCAGGTTTGTTCCGACCTTGACCAAAAGGAAAAATGCTATTTTGTCTAACTACATTCCCTCTACTAAATCCCTCCTCCTACTTTCCCACACATGAGAAAGTGGCAGTGAGGAAGCTTCCAGTCTAATATGGCTTCCAAAACTGACAATGTCCAGTTCTAACTGTTGTTCTTGACCCACATGCAAGTTTCTCAATACTCAGGTAAGATGGCCTAGTACTCCCATCTTTTTAAGAACTTTAAGCACAGTTTGTTGTGATCCACACAATCAAAGAATTTAGTATACTCAATGAAGCAGAAGTAGATTTTTTTTTTCTGAAACTACTTTGCTTTCTCTATAATCAAGTGTATGTTGGCAATTTGATTTCTAGTTTCTCTGCCTCTTCAAAACTCAGCTTGCACTTCTGTTTTTGGTTCACATACTGCTGAAGCCCAGTTTGTAGGATTCTGAGCATGACCTAACTAATATGGGAAATATGTGCAAATGTACAGTAGTTTGAACAGTCTTTGACATTGCCCATTTTGGGGATTGGAACATAAAATCATTTCCAATCCTATGTTCATTGTGGAATTTTCCAAATTTGTTGGCATACTGAGTGCAGCACTTTAACAGTAGCATCTTTTAGGATTTTAAATACAGTAGCTCAACTGGAATACTCAACTTGGGGGGTGGGGAGAGAGACAGACAGACAGACTGATAGACAGACACTCTGTCTGTGTGTGTGTGTGTGTGTCTGTGTGTGTGTGTCTGTGTATCCTTCTCACCCCTATGGATGACATGTGTCTTCTTCAATCTTGGTTCCCCTACTAGATATCATTCTAATATTGTTCCTGGGATAAAATCAAAGGAGAAATAAAGCAGAACATTTAATATTGTCATAAAAATACAATGATAAAACAGAGGCGGCAACCACAAACAACGATTCTTGCTTTGGAATCAGAAGTATATTAATTCTAAGAATTTACCACAGAGAAAATATAAGAAATGAGGAAAGAATATAACAGTAACAGTGTACTCACATCAGTAAACCATTGCAATGGGGTCCAAAAGACATAGCAGGTCTGAATGATAGCTATGGCCAAAGGGCCCTGATCTGACATTTATCCACATGTTTTATACTTTTCTTTCAATGTCCACCCTCATCCTCATTTCATAATTTCACTTCCCTGTTCTCTTGCTGACCATCAGTTTTCATCATGTACCCATGTACATTTGAAACTTTCCAACACCTGCCATTCGCAGTTCCTCATTTGCCCTGGCCTCAGGGATGGGCTTCAGATCCTTTAGCAATGGGTTCTCTGCCCTGTTGTTGGGTGGGCGTGGCCATGGTGGGCATGGCCTATTTGGCCACCTGCACCATGGGGGTGCATTTTTCGCCCTCCCCAGGCTCCGGAGGCTTTCCTCAAGCCTCCAGGAGGGCGAAAACAGCTTCCCCCCAGGCTCCAAAAGCCATCTGGAGGCTGGAAACAGGCCCATTTCTGGGCTTCCGGAACCTCTGGTAGGCCCACCTTTTGCCCTCCCAGACCCTCTACGTGACCCCTGCACTTACTTGGAATGATGAACAGGCCATATGGAGACTCCTGGGAGGGGAGGGGAGGAGCAGGGTGGCCATGGCCAGCCGGGGTGGCATTTGGGGTTTTGCCGAACCCTGGCAATCCTTGGCTAGAGGATCGCCCGAACCCTGTCAAACCCCCAGGAGCCTATTCCTGCCTGACCTCAACCATTGGTTTCCAAACATACTTATGAAACTTCCTTTATTTTCGAAATCAACATGTTCCAATAACATTCTGACATGATTACAAATACTTTTAAAAAATTTTTTGATTTATATCCCGCCCTTCTCCTGAGATTCAGGGCGGCTTACAGTGCGTTAAGCAATAGCCTTCATACTTTTGTATATTTATACAAAGTCAGCTTATTGCCCCCACAATCTGGGTCCTCATTTCACCTACCTTAGAAAGGATGGAAGGCTGAGTCAACCTTGAGCCTGGTGGGATTTGAACTTGCAGTAATTGCAAGCAGCTGATCTAAATAACAGTGAATTAGTCCACTGCGCCATCAGGACTCCTGTGTACCTTAAAATTTCCCATACTTTAGCTCATACTATACCCCAGGCCTCATTGATTCACATCAAATAGTAATAGGCCTTTATTTGGGTTTCCACAATATCAAGTATTCTTTTGCTATTCAGCATCTTCTGTTAGATGAGAGACAGAAATAAAAATGCATCACAATTTCAATGTCATTCTCTCAATATGAGTTTGGTTGGCAATAGTCTGTTTCTTCTCGTGGACTAGAGAGGATATATCATTTTGGCATCAAATTGTCAAAGTGCATAATTCTAAGTATTTCATAGCAATTAATGTGGCTATCAGCCTTTAGAAATGAAATAAATATGTCCAATGATAGCATATTGGAAAAAGCAATATGACTTGTATGAGTGGGTCCTGGGAAGGTGAAGCTGGACTGAATTTATCCACAAGAGAGACTTTGTTATGAGCTGATTAGGAATTTAGCAAGATAACTTCCAAAAATGGGAATTCTGAAGCCATGGTACCAGAAGAAGTGATGTAATGCAACCATGCTTTTCCTTTGATGTCTTCACTGCTGAGGTCTTCGTTGGCCAAGATCAATCTTATTACAAGTCCGTTATTCTTCTTTCTACCTCTTTATAGCAAAACTCCACATTCTCTACACAGTCACCAAAATAATGGGAGAGGAATAAATAAGAATAAACTCTACCAGGTGTAGACAGTTATACGGTTACATATATCCATCCATCCATCCATCTATCCATCCCTTTTTGGCACCTGGCAGAACCATTGAACCCTATATAATTATTTTTATTTTTGTTATTAATTCAGGGATTTGTCGGAAACACATGATTAATCCATCGTAGCTATTTTACCCAACAATTGTAACAAACTCTTTTGCATTACTACTCTTTTGCATTTTAGTATTTAATGACTAGAGGCCTCACAGTTTAAGGATTGATGTTATAATATACTATAGTTAGGCCATGTGTAACTGACAGATTGGATGCCAAATTGTGATTCTAACAGAGATTTTATCTATTATTTATTATTTTATTCTAGAATGTTTAACTAGATATTCCTTGAGTGGTTTTTTAAAAAAATTGTTCTGGTCTCTGGTCTATGTCTGTAATAAATTTTATTTGATTTGATATCAGAACCTCACATTAAAGTCAGAGATTTCACAGCATTTTGAATCAGAATCAGAATACCCTCTGTCCAACTTCAAATGTTAAAAAGGAACTCAAGTTTCTCTGATTCATGTTAGGGATGTTTTGTTTTTGTTTTTTCTGATTTGGAAGAGACCCTGCTAAGAAACTTTCAATAATGTAATGTAGTCAGGGGTGGGCTTCAAAAATTTTAGCAAGGGGTTCTCTGCCCAGTTGCTGGGTGGGCATGGCCATGGTGAGGCACGGCCATGGGGCTGGATGGGCATGGCCATGGTCAGGGGTGAAATCTATTTACCTTCCTTACCGGTTCAGAAGTGCATGCGCAGAAGGTAAAGAACACATTACTTCCTGGTTACAACCAGGAAGTAATGACACCCAGCTGGGTAGGCGGAGCTATGCTTTACTGTCGCTACCAGATCGTCGAACCACCAGCCAAGATTGGGTGATCCTGTCCGATCCGGGAGCATTTCACCCCTGGCCAGGGTGGGCATGGCCATGGGCATTTTTCCCTCCTGAGGCTCCAAAGGCTTTTCTTGAGCCTCCGGGAGGGCAAAAACAGCCTCCCTAGGCTCTCGAGGCCCTCTGGGGGCCTTCCCAAACTTTCAGTAGTCCCATTTTTCACCCTGAACCTTGTGTGGGCCCTGTACTTACCTGCATTCAAAACAGGTGACTCCTGGGAGGGATGGGGTGGGTGGGGCCAGCCAGGAATGGGATTTGGGGGTTCTCTGAACTATACAGAATCTTAACTAGGGATTCTCCTGAACCCCTGCAAACAGCCCACCCCTGAATGTAGTCTGAGGAAACTGTGGAATCACTCCAGTGTGATTACCTGAATGCATTTTTGTATAGCACATAAGACGATACTTAAAGAGATTGATTTTTTTTATAAAGAGTGAAATATCACGTGCGACTTGTTTATTTCTCTCATTTAGTGGCTAAGAATGGCAGATGGTCAATGACAAGGCTTTGAGAAATAGTCTTCTCAGAAGCCGTTTTTAAAACAATCTGTTAATTTGATCGGAAGACATAAATTGCCCATTCTTCTTGCTATGAAACCAAATATTATGATGGAATGAATACAATTTCTGACATAAGAGTTTGCATCATTACCTTGCATTTCTTCATAGCTATAGTATATTAGTCAAGCAGAAGGCCTGAGAAGATAAATCACTGACAGCATAAATGGGAAATGTGATTTATATTCCACTTTCATGTATTTGTTTAGTATAAAAGTGTGAGATTAAACAAAATGCTAAATTGGCTGTTGATCCAACAGAGTAAGAAAAGAAATGAGCACTTATACATAAATTGTGTTTCATAAACCAGAAGTTTGACAACTATCCCTTTCCCCCCAGACAATCATAGGAAGTAAACAATTTATCTTGATAATATTCTGCAAGGAATTGTGCTAAAATTATGAAGCAAAATTATAATTAACTCACCATTATCATCATCATCCCTCTGATTTAAGATAAGAGTGGATCATTCCAATTATTGCTCATGCTTTAAAAATCCAGGGTTCTGGGAATAAAATAAAAAAATAAAAATAAAAATAAAATAAAATAAAATAAAAT
>WNWU01000063.1:14396827-14420861 GCA_012654045.1 Ptyas mucosa
ATAAAAATAAAAATAAAATAAAATAAAATAAAATAAAATAAAATAAAATAAAATAAAATAAAATAAAATAAAATAAAATAAAATAAAATAAAATAAAATAAAATAAAATAAAATAAACTGAGAAACACTTAACTCTAAATCTAGACAAACATCCAAATGAAGTTCCCATGCACCAAAATCGTAAAATAGAGAGAAAAGCTGCTGTTTTTTCAGTACTTGACAAATTCTATATTATGAACCAATTTCAAGTAAATTTAATTAGATCGGATATAATTAATGATGCCATCCTCCACAAACTCCAGACAAACCCAGTTCCAGCAAGAGGACTAGGATGAATGGCGCACCTTAGTCTGAGCACATCCAGTGAAGCTTTTTTTTTTTTAAAAAAAAAATTGATTTATATGCCGCCCTTCTCCGGAGACTCAGGGCGGCTTACAATGAGCTAAGCAATAGCCTTCATACTTTCGTATATTTATACAAAGTCAGCTTATTGCCCCCACAAACTGGGTCCTCAATTTACCTACCTTAGAAAGGATGGAAGGCTGAGTCAACCTTGAGCCTTGGTGAGATTCGAACCTGCAATAATTGCAAGCAGCTGATGTTAATAACAGGGCTTTAGACCACTGTACTATCCAAGGCTCTTCTGGCCATACCTCTGGTTGACTGTAACCCTTCAGGCTGATCTCCTTACACTGAATTTTAGTTATTCATCATTTATCCAAAACTATCAAATATTAACATGATATTTAGAAAAGTTTAGAGGGAAAAATCACCACAGTTGTCCACTGAGTTATTTTCTAGCTCCACACCATTGAAGCTTGATTTACATGGTGGCAATGGGCAGCCATTATTTCAAATTTTCCAGTGTCAGTCTCGGGTATTACGACTTTCCATCATTCAGCATAGAAGATGCAGAAAAACAGATGTCAGTGTTAGTGGGCCATATCAAGGGATTGAAGCTCTGTCAAATGCACATGGCGACATTATCCATAATGTAGAGGTTCATCAGGAGCTCATAGTTTTGAGTTTCATCTCATGTTTAGAGGGGGAAATCCTCTAAATATTAGCTTTTAATGTTTGTAAGCCAGCTAGAGTTGCCTCTAGATGAGATGGGTGGCAAACAAACAAGCAAATAAATAAATAAATAAAATATGGCTGGTCTAAAATGCCTTATAAGAAAGAAAAGAAAAATCAATGTATAACCATTTAGAATTAAAACAAAACAAAACAAAGAGGAAGAACTAATCTATTCTCATCTTATATTCTCATTTTATATTCTTATATTCCTACATAGTCTATGTAGGAATATAAGAAAGGAAATAATAAAATGGAAATTAGCATAATAACAAACACAAAGACCATGCTTTCTATAGCAAGTTAGGTAATTGTTTTGGTAAGTGGTTTGTATTCCAAACAGGACTAACAAACAAGCAGAATATTCTTCCATTTCCAAGTTCTGTATTTTCAAAAAAATTTTAAAAAAATGTACAAATGCAATTTGCCATGTCAATTTCTATTCTGTTGTGAATTCTTCCAAATTTTTATTTGAGATTTGTGCTAAACGGGCATCAGTGTAAAGCACTGATTTCAATGATATTGTTTTTGTTGGCAAATATTTCAAATAATGTGTGTGAAATAAACAAGAAACTGCTTTTACTATAAGTGTAAGTGAAAGTGTTTGAATGTTTCTTTCTTTTTCTTTTTTTCCTATTCAGCAAGGGGAGAAGTTGGCTGCTTTTGGAGACATGCAAGCACAACAGGATTCTCAAGGGAATTTGATCTCTTTGACCTTTTAGACATTTCTTTCAGACAGAAAAATGCTACACTAAGAATCTAGGAAGAGCAACAGAGAGCTGCTTTAAAATAAAAGAAAATATGAATCAATAAAAGAACAGAACAGAACTAATTGGCTTGAAAAACTCAACTTTCATTTAAGATGTTTAGCAATTAAAATATTTATGTAGTAATTTTCTCAGCCCTCTTGGCATTAAAGATAAAAATTAATCACAAGAATTAGCAATAATAACAAATTATCATTGTATGTATTATAACCTCCTACTCCCATAGAGTCTGGACCAGTGGTGGGATTCAAATTTTTTTACTATCAGTTCTGTGGGCATGGTTTGGTGGGCGTGGCTTGGTGGGCATGGCAGGGGAAGGTTACTGTAAAATCTCCATTCCCCCCCCCACGCCAGGGAAAGTTACCATCAAATCCCCATTTCCTCCTGATCACCTGGGACTTGGGAGGCAGACAATAGATGGGGGCGGGGCCATCAGAGGTGGTATTTACCAGTTCTCCAAACTACTCAAAATTTCCTCTACCAGTTCTCCAGAACTGGTCAGAACTGCTGAATACCACCTCTGGTCTGGACAGCTTACAAAAACAAATTTAAATGGAAGTAAAAACACAAACACAAAAACGTCCAATAGCAAAGGTGAACTGAAACAAAACAATCATGAATAGTGTTTAAATGTTCTTTGCTATAACACATTCTGTAAAAAATACAGATTTTATTGTGAATATCCTTAATAAGATAGCATAAGAAATGTATGCAACTGTTTAGCAATGCCTTTCATAAATTGGAATAGTACACATGTTGTTCTATAATACATTAGTATAATAATCAACATCATAATACTGTTTTACAATACAGTAAAATCTGATTGTAGGAAATTATGTACACTGGGATTATATGCATATACTGCCCTGGTAGTGCAGTGGTTAAAATGCAGTACCTAACTCTGCCCACAGCCTGGAGTTCGACCTCAACTGGTTCAAAACTGATTCATCCTTTCATCCTTCCAAGATTGGTAAAATGAGGATCCAAAATGTTGTAAGTTCACATTGTAAACTGCCCAGAGAGTAGGGGTGAAATCTACTTACTTTCCCTACCAGTTCGGAAGTGCACATGCCGTGCGTGCATGTGCATGCGTCATGTGTGCGAATGTACTCTCTGCGGACCTGGTTAAAACCAGGAAGTAATGACAACCAGGTGGGTGGGCAGAGCCTCACGCTTCCATCGCTACCGGTTCTCCGAACCACCCGCCGCCATTGCTACCAGTTCAGCCAAACTGGTCTGAACCGGTAGCATTTCACCCCTGCCAGAGAGTGCTATAAAGCATTATGGAGCGGTATATAAATCTAAGTGCTATTGCTACACATAATCTGTTTTTTTAGCCTTTAGTAGTATCCAGAGAATGCTACTGAAATCTGGCAGCAAAATAATGAAATTCATTAGTATAATTGTCATCAGGGGACTTTCCTTTCCTTTCCTTTCCTTTCCTTTCCTTTCCTTTCCTTTCCTTCCCTTCCCTTCCCTTCCCTTCCCTTCCCTTCCCTTCCCTTCCCTTCCCTTCCCTTCCCTTTTTATCCTCTCCTTTCCTCTTCTCCTCTCCTCCTTTCCATAAATGGCTATTAGCAGATGGCCACACAAGATAAGCGTGAGGAGAATAGTTATTTCTTCCTCCGTCATTAAAACAAACAAACATACAACTTCCCTTACTTTAAATCAATTAATTTATTCTCCTCAAGAAAAAAACTTTTTAAAATCTGCAGCAATTTGGCATTCGTAAGATTGTATTCCTCCTAGCCAAGCCTCAAACTAAGGCTTATTTCTCAAAAATAGAGTGAGTCATAGTCGCATTTTTGAAAACATAATAACCAATATTTTTAAGTGGAAGTTGGAAACTTTAGAAATAACTGTTTCCCCAGTTATTGCAAACGAAGGTTACAATCAATACTCTGCAGGATATCTGTAGCCATAAGAGTTGCTACAATCTTCAGGTATTTGCCTGAATGTGTGAAGGCTTGAAAATAAAAAGGGGAGCGGAAGCAGTTTCTCCAGTTTTCATATATTCAGCTGGGAGAGTTGAAGAGGAAATAGCATCAGTTCCCTTGAATACAAACTTGTTCTAAATGAGAATTGGGTCTCTCATAAAACAGAGTTCTAAATTATGTGGAGAAATGTTCTCACATGGGAGTACTTCCTTTCAGACGTCTCAGGTGAGCAAATGGAAAGTACAAAATCGGCAGTATTTGTTCTCTAGTTCCTTTGAAGCCTTCACATATTCAAACATCTGAAATGAGTAAGAAGGATTCTGGGCAACCAGTCCCAGTCACTGCTGCACAGGGAACAGAAGTGTTAATCCCACTATATCTTCAACCTCTGTATTGTACTACAGTCATCTAAAGACGATATTAGGATGGAACTGAGCACAGGGGGTATTTTTTTCTTCAGACGTGACATGAAGATATGAGAAATAAAATATATAAAAATATAGTTGTGCTGCTATATTGAACCTGAAGCTATACGGTGTGATTATTTTTCATCAGCTGGAAGAGAAATACAGATCTTTAGGAGAGACAGGTCTCCTAAAACCCTGGAATCATAAGTATTATCAACCCAGGTGTGTAGTTGTTGGGAAAGCTACATAGCAAAGTACATCTTTTCTCTATTAATTTATAGGGTACCTCTTATTTCTTCCCCTAGGTATTCCCTTGCTATTATTGTAAATACCTTAATCACGTGATGATGATAATGATGATGATGATGATGATGATGATGATGATGATAGGAACAAAGTGGGGCTCACATGGTTAGGCACTGAGATGAAGGTTAACAAGCCTGCATTTGAGACCGGAGTGCTGCATTGGGAAGGGTTGAGCTCCTGTCCTTTGTACCAGCTCTGACCAGGGACATGAAAGCAGCCTCCAACTCAGAGGTGAGATTCAGCTGGTTCTCTCCGGATCACGCAAACCGGTAGTGGTGACTGCGGGAGGCTCTGCCCACCGACCCGGACAGAAGGTCATGCACATGTGTAGAGGTGGTGCTCACATTTGTGAACCAGTAGGGAAGGTAAGTGAATCCCACCTCTGCTCCAACTGGATGTCCCCCAGGCAATAGTGATGTCAGTGGCTAATCCTTTCAACCCAGAAGCACCTCAGTGCGTCTGACAAGAGTGATGATGATGATGATGATGATGATGACTATGAGAGCACAGCTATAACATAAGGGAGAAGAGATGTCAGATGAATGAAAGAAATAGTGGTAGTGAAAGCAATTATGTGGGATGATGGGGGTGATGGGGTATAAATGCTACATGTTGACTGCTTGACATATCTATGTTCTTCTTAAAAATGATATGTGACAGCCAGAAAGAATGAGACCCCCTTTCCATATTTATTTTATTTTATTTTATTTATTAAATTTATATACCGCCCTACTCCCGAAGGACTCAGGGCGGTGAACAGTTAAACGGTAAATACATGTGATACAGATATTCAAAAAACCAATTAAAATACAATTAAATAATTTGGTCCAGAAATAGAATTAAATTAAACACCTCAAAATTTATAGGGCAGATTCAAAATTAAAAATTTAGAAGCAGTTTTAAAAGAAGTTAGGCCAGGTTGGCCTGCTGGAATAGAAATGTTTTGAGGGCGCGGCGGAAAGCGCGAAGATCCGGGATTATAAAATATAAAAATTGGAAATGCCAGATGAGATCTTTATTCCAATTTTCTCCTAAATTTCACATTTTTTAAGAGTTAGAATGGTTGAAGCTTGTGAATATGGAGTTTGTGATATTTGACTCTCATTTCTTACGGTTCAATTATTATAATGCAAGCATGATTAACTTCCTGCCGCATCTGTTTAGCTTTGTCAGGGAGTCGATTGATCCCATCCTGGCTCTGGGATAATCGCACCCTGGTTTAGAGGTTTGGACCGAGGCTTTTCCTCAAATGTATACATTAAGAAAATAAAACCCGAAGAATTTCTAAGAGAAAACTCATTTTATTGTAAAGTAAAAAAAATAAAGATAACTCTTACTATCTAATTAATTGGCTACATCTTGCCGGCGTTCCTGCCTGACCTCTTGGCAGGAGAACAAAGGAGTAAGAAGAAGTAATAATGGAGGCTAGAAAGGAATGCACGCTTGCGCACTTAATACTGATAACAAAACTTGGCAAAACTACAGTAAGCCTATTAGACCAAAAATGACAGCTCAGCTGGGAAATACAAGAACGCAGTGACAATCCCCTTCTTTGCCAGTTGAGCGAACATCAGGTACATCATCACATAAGGCACATCTTCTTACGCAGATACTCATGTTGAGCTTCTGGGAGTGGCTTGTTGAGGATATCTGCAATTTGATCATGTGTAGATACATATTGCATTTTAACAAAACCTTTTTTTACCAATTGTTTTATGTTTTGATAACGGATGTCAATGTGTCTGGACCTAGAACCTGTGAAATGTGATTCAGAAATATAAACCACCGATTCATTGTCTTCCATCACGGTCATTGGTCGGATCGGACGTGTCCAGATATCTGTGACCAAAGCATCAAACCAAGTTAGAGAATTACATGCATCTGAAACACAAGCATATTCAGCTTCAGTAGATGAACAAGAAACAAAATTCTGTTTACGCACTTGCCAATAAACAGGACATCCATTCAAGAACATCATATAACCTGAAGTACTTTTGTGTGATTTCTTATCACTCGCCCAATCAGAATCTGCATAACAACATAACTCTGCATAATCAGTATGTGTTGGTTCTAACAATAACTTCATGTGTTTTGTGTGCCTTAGGTATCTCAATAATTTCTTAATGCATGTCCAATGAAACTGTTTTGCCTTACCTACGTGTCGTGACAAGAGATTGACACTAAGTGCAATGTCGGGTCTGGTCCAACTACTAATGTACAACAGTGACCCAATGACTGAACGATAAAGTGTTTGATCCTCGAACTCAGGACTCGGTTCTTGTGTCAAGTTGTGAAAATCTGTTTGCATGGGTGTCTTTGTTGTGTTAGCATCCTTCATGTTGCAATGATGCAAAATTTGCTCAATTTTATCTTCTTGTGAAAGACTAAACCCCTTCTGTGTTTTGTCAATCTGAACACCTAAATAAGTGCTAATATGACCTAAAGATTTCAATGTGAAGTATCTCTGCAAAGCTTTGGCAAAACTTTCACTCATCTGCTTATTTGGACCAATATAAACAATGTCATCAACATAAACAAGAACTATTTCATATGCATTATTAGATCTTTTTGTGAACACGCACTCATCGATTTCGGACTTAATAAAGCCCATTGAATTTAGTTTGTCAGTAAGACATAAATACCACATTAAACCAGACTGTTTCAGACCATAAAGACTTTTTTGTAGAAACCAGGTATCCCCTTCTTGCTGTCGGAACCCTGGAGGACCTCTCACGTAGATTTCTTCATTTAGGTCAGCATGTAGATAAGCCGTGTCCACATCGAACTGGAAAACTTCTAAGCCAAGGATAGTTGCAGTTGCTAAAGCAATTTTTACACTCTCAGTTCTGACTGTCGGTGCGTAGGTATTTGTGTAGTCCTCAGGATAACGTTGAGTGAAACCCTGAGCTACACGTCTGGCCTTGTACAATGACTCACCATTTGGTTTCTTTTTGATTCTGTAGACCCATCGAGTGCCAATGATTCTTTTGTTTGCTGGAGGTTTTGCAGGAGTAAACACCTTAAGTTTCTTTAGACTGTCCATTTCAACCTGCATTGCATCATACCACTTCTCTTGCTCTGAATCAGGAAGACACTGGATTTGTGTGAACGTATCAGGTGGAAGTGTAACATTGCAAATCAAAGGCAAGGGTGCTTTTGTCAGTTGCCATGAAAATCGTTGTGGAGGGATTCCTTTTGTGGCCCTCTTGGAACATCTCGGAACAACAGTCCATTCTTCTTCTGCTTTGTCCTCGTCCTCACATTCGTCGCTAGCATCAGCATCCGCGACTCGCGAAGACGGAACATCGGGTGGAGAAGAACTGGTGGATGGAACTTTTGCCTGTGAATCTTGGTCATCAGGCTGCGTGGCATCAACAACATCATCTCTAGGAAAATAAACTCCAGGATCATTGGAATGAATCCTGGACCAATCAACATCTTCCTCAAAATTAGCAGATTGGGAAATCACAATTACATGTTTAGAGTCAATAAATTTGCTCCATTTTGAGTTATCATCAATACCCATAAATCTCAGTCTCTTTGCTACTGGACCTCCTTTTCTTCTTTGAGCTAAGGGAATGTTCACCATAGCGTATGAACCAAAAATGTGGAGGTTTCTGAGATCGGGCTTGTAATCATACATCATGAAGAAAGAAGTCTGATTTATTACACTGCTCCAAGTATGGTTGACAATATAATTTGCATATTTGATAGCTTCACCCCAGTATGGCATACTAAGGTTGGCGTCTTCTAGGAGACAACGCATCATGGTTTGCAGGACCCCTTGTCGTCATTCTACGACCCCGTTATGAGCTTGATGAATAATTCCATTCTTACACATCCAATCCTGGAAACGCTGAGACATGAATTCGGCACCACGATCACTCTGGATTCTGGCGATGCAAACTTGGTGTTGAGTAGAAACAAGGGCTGCAAAGTCTTTAAAGATCTGAAAAGTCTCAGATTTTTCTTTCATAGGATATACATATCCATATCTGGAATAATTATCAACAATTGTTAGAAAATATTTCCTGCCACCAAGGGTTGGCGGAAATGGACCAACTATGTCAATGTGTACCAAATCAAAAATGCGTGTTGACAGGCGTGTAGCGTGTTTGGGAATAGCTGCTGCTTTGGATTTGGCCTTCTTGCATACAGCACAATCCAAAAACACCTTACACCCCTTTAGATCCAAACCTTTTGCGAATTCCGGCATTTTCTTAAGAACACGGAAACTGGCATGTCCCAATCTTCTATGCCATTTGTGGATACACCTGTAATGCAAAGGTTTATTAGTTAGTGAATTTTCAACATTAACAGTTCTATGAGGAACCTCAGGCTTGCTCTGAGCAATCTGATTCCTGATTTTCTTTTTGTTGGCTTTAGGAGCCTTTGGAGTAGCAACAGGATCTCTCTCTGGAGCATCTCTCTCTGGGCCTGCGCTCTCCTTCTTTGGAGTTTGTATACTTGCCTGTGCTTGCGATTTAGGCTTTGGCTTTAAGTAATAAACACCACCAATCAACATGGTTTCAGCAACAATATCTCCATTTTTAACTATGTAACTTGCTTTCTCAAGGTGGTGAACCTGGAACTTTAAAGCTCTAGATAAGTGAGCTTGACTAAGCAAACTGCTATTTGCTGTTGGTATGTAGGAAACATCGGGGATGAATGTATCAAGCTCTTCAACATAAACAGTTCCTTTTCCTACGACCTTACAAGGATGATTGGAAAAAGAATAAAGTTCTCGTAGCTCAGGTTCAGGCTCGTGCATCTCTGTGAAAAGTTCCTTTCTGTAGGTAACATGCAATGCTGCACCACTGTCCAAAGTCCACAAAAGCCGTCTATCGTACTCTGGATGAGGTTGTGGATCGTTGGTTATTGCCAGTGTGGCAAGTGGAGCTTGTGAATCACGCCTTGGGCCACGACGACCTTGTCTTCCACCTCTGCCTCTGCCTCTGGAATCTGTTCTCTGGGCTGGTATGAGACGGGAGCTGGTGCTCGTTGGGGACAATCCCGGGTGGCATGTCCCACACGATTGCAGATGTTGCATCTTGGCATCCTTGGAACGTAGGCCCTTCCTCGGAAGTGATGCCTCGCTGGAGCTCTTGATGCGAGTGGTTCCCTCAATGTGGCGTGGCTAGCATGAAAGCCTCCTCTTCAATTAACAGTCTACATACATTGTCCACTGTGCGTTGAACAATAGGGACTTGGTTAATTTTTGTAACAGCATCTTTCCATTCATAGCTCAATGAGTTAATGATAATGCTGACCATTTGAATATCATCAATATTATGACCTCTTTCTCTCAATTCTGTTCTGATTCCTTTCAGTTTGGTCAAATGTCCTCCAATTTGATCACCAGGTTTCAATCTCGAATCGTGGAGCTCAGACATGAGCAAACACGAAGATTCAATTGAAACGGGCCTGTAGCAATTTTCCAATTGGGCCCAAATTTGTTGGGCTGTTGCATCAGGCAGAAAAGTGACCTGCAATTCAGTGTCCATGGACATCAATAATGTTGTGCGAGCTCTAATTTCTAAGTCTCTTATTGCAAAAGTCCATGGTTGTGCAGGAGGATTAAAAATCATGCAGTGAGTGCCTTCTCTGAGAAGCAATAGTGTAATCTCACTGACCCAGGCTTTATAATTGCGTCCTGACATTTTTAGTTTGGACTCACCAGCTAGTGGAGCAACAGAAAATGCCTGGTGAGGAACATGCATTTGATATGCTGGCTGTGCCATTGGAGGTGGACCAGGAGCTGGTCTTGGTTGTGCCATGGCTGGGGGCACATATGCAGGCATTTGTGGCTGTTGCATTGGAATCTGCTGCATTCCAGCTGCCATTTGTGCTTGAGCCTGCCTTTGCTGCATTAAGCATTCTTGTGTTCCATCTAAAGAGACACCAGCACCACCAGGGGGTGTAGGAGATTGGGTCTGTGGAAACACTTGTGGCATTTCAGCCTGAATATTTAAATGAGCCAAGGACACGTTTGCTAATGTCTGCTGCAGCAATTCAAAATGTTCATGCAAACTGTGTTGCCTTTCAGCTTCCTCTTGTAAATTACTTTGGCCGGCAGATGGTGCTGCACCTATAGTCTCGGGCAGGTCTGCATATGTGGCACTTGTAATTTGATCAGGGAGGATTTCATGTGACATGTGCATTGCTCTCTGTTTTAATTGGCCTGACACAGAATCCACCAGGGTGTGTGTCTTTGGCTCTGAAGAAGAAGCCAAAATGGCGCTTTTAGAGATTTTTAAGTCACGAGGCTCTCTCTTATCTTGCTCAAGCATAAGCAAATCCATCTTAAACTGGGATAGCTCTTTTTCATAATATTTGATATGCTCCCGATAGAACTTGATATCTTTCTCACGCTGAGTAAGTTCGGGGCTTTGAGGAGAATAACAAATCTTTTCTCTCTCTGTGTGGGAGGAAAAATGCTCCGCGGTTTGTGAAAGCTTGGGCCTTGCACCAAGCATTTCAAATCTTTGGGCTTCTACAGGAATTATCTGTGAAAATGCATAATTAGGAAGAGATATCACTGACCTCAGTCGTTCATCACCTTCAAAAACAGCATTTCTTTTATCTCTCCCTTGATGCCTTTCCGAAAGCATTTCTGTTTCTTCGGCCCCTTGTTGGAAGTTTGGGAATCTTATTTCTGCCTCTTCTTGGTCAGAAGAGTATAAATCAGTTGTAGGGAAAGCTCTGGGCTGCATTTTCCCTTTTTTCTTTTTTTTTCCTTTGGCATGTTAGTAAATAATTAGATTAGCATTCCTCAGTCGCAAAAATAATCATCCTGACTAACTAGCCTAGAGGTCTTATCAGAAGTAACAAACAAGGAAAAAGCCATAACTTTTAACCATCCTCTGCTACCAGGTGTCAGGGAGTTGATTGATCCCATCCTGGCTCTGGGATAATCGCACCCTGGTTTAGAGGTTTGGACCGAGGCTTTTCCTCAAATGTATACATTAAGAAAATAAAACCCGAAGAATTTCTAAGAGAAAACTCATTTTATTGTAAAGTAAAAAAAATAAAGATAACTCTTACTATCTAATTAATTGGCTACATCTTGCCGGCGTTCCTGCTTGACCTCTTGGCAGGAGAACAAAGGAGTAAGAAGAAGTGATAATGGAGGCTAGAAAGGAATGCACGCTTGCGCACTTAATACTGATAACAAAACTTGGCAAAACTACAGTAAGCCTATTAGACCATTAATGACAGCTCAGCTGGGAAATACAAGAACGCAGTGACAAGCTTTTCTACAGATCCCTCATATCCAGGACATAAGCTGTTTCAACTCCTCCTCTTGGAACAGCACTATAGGGCAGTGATGGCTAACCTTTTTGCCATCGCATGCCAAAAGCATGGGGAGCATGGGGGGGGTTGTACACGTGTGTGCCCACACCCATAATTCAATGTCCCCCCACACCTCGCATCCCCACACATGCGCACACGACCCTCCCCCGCTTTTGGCACATGATGGCAAAAAGGTTAATGGTAGGCCCAGTAGGCGTGTTTTTCACCCTCCCCAGACTCCAGAGGCTTCCTTGGGGCCTGGGGAGGGTGAAAACAGCCTTCCCCACCCCCCCAGAAGCCCTCCAGAGGCCAGAAATGGCCCATTTCCCGACTTCCAGTGGGCCCAGAAGGCCCAAAAATCAGATGGCTGATGGCTGTGGCACCTGTGGCACCCGTGCCATAAGTTTGCCATCACGGCTATAGGGAATTGCATGCCAAAATAACTATACACAAAGACAGTTTCTTCTCTTGCCATCACTCTGCTGAATACTAATTCCCATAGTAATGTCTTATGTCTGAGTATATTTACCCATGTAGCATGGTTGTGTTTCTAGTATCCTTCTCATCTGTTCCACTACCTTCTCTTATTGGTATTGGTATTATTATGATTATCATTATTTTGTTATTATGATCATTATTGCTTTGTTGTTTTGCATGCAGACTGAGAGCTTCTGCACTGGAGACAAATTCCTTGTGTGTCTAATCACACTTGGCCCATAAAGTATTTTATTCTCTTCTGAAAGTATTCTACAGTTCAGTTATTATAATGCAAGCCTGATTAAGCTCATGCTGCATCTGCTTAGTTTTGTTGGCAATACAATTCATAGTAGGGGGGAAATCATTCATAACTGCATGACAAATGAGACTCTTAGTTTGATCTTAGACAATGATTTGTCCTAAGCAATTTCATGTAAGGCTCTGAATGTATTTTCATAATTAGGAAAACTTACTATTAAATCATCCCACTAACCCACAGACAGCATCAATATGTACACCCACTTCACTTTCAGCGTTTTTATTTTTTGGAATCCAGCACAACAGTTTGAATTCAGATGGCATTTAATAGAAACTCATTTCATTCCAATCCCCTATTGCTTAATGATATACACACAGTATTTAAGTTGACTTCAGACA
Organism: Ptyas mucosa; assembly: GCA_012654045.1. Taxonomy (NCBI): domain Eukaryota; kingdom Metazoa; phylum Chordata; class Lepidosauria; order Squamata; family Colubridae; genus Ptyas; species Ptyas mucosa. The sequence goes on from WNWU01000063.1 coordinate 14,409,746, forward strand.
GGCACAATTTAAAGTAGATGTTGTGGGAATTTACATAGAAATCTGAGCTTTGAGAGTTCAAAATGGTTCCCAACCTCTACTAGCTACAACAATATCTAAGCATCAGAGCAGTATCAGAGTATCTGGAATGTGTGCTTATCAAAGTAGATTTGACTTGAAACCAGCTTCCAGAATTATCACTCAATGTTTTCCTTTAGTACTGGGCCATTTTTTTCCCTTGTGCTTGTGTTCTTTTCTTGTGGAAAAGGTGAAATAGCAAATATTAACAGCATCCTTCATTTTTACAATATAGATCAACTGAATAGAGATTCATTTTTAAGAAAATAAGTTCCTTCTTTTAAATATAAAATATATAATATATTATATTAAATATATAATATTCTGTTATATAAAACTGTAGAGTCTATATTACTTGCATTAACTGTGACCCTCTATGTGTGACAAACAGGATACAGTAGTCTTGTTTTTCCTCAAAATAGCAATCATGTAGAGTCAATGCAGCAGTGATACCTCTGAACTCAACTTTTGAAAATTTTGAACTCATTTCCACTGTATTTAATAAGGAGGGAGGAAAATGAATAAATCAGGAGACTGGCTGTTGAGCACAGAAGTTTAGCTCTATCCTTTTTTTTTTTTTTTTTTGCTTTTCGTTGTAATTTAGATATGTGGTTTTTTTAAAAAAAATCACCCTAATTAAATATGCAAATAATAATGGGGAAAAGCCTCTTCTTTGAGAGAGAGAGAGGGAGAGGGAAAGAGAGAGAGAGAGAGAGAGAGAATAATCCACTTCAGCCATCATTTTCCCATATTACAACGATAATTAAGGGCCCACCTCATGTTGCTAAATTACCTCTTCCACATTCTCTTCTATTGGTCATAAACACTGAGGCTGCTGGGAGGTGTAGTTCAAAAACGTCCGGTAGGCCAAGGCTCCCCCTTCTAGAAACAGTCATTTCATTCTTCTTTTTATTTTGAAATCCCAAAGGAATCAATATTTACAATCCAGCAATCTTTCCCTATGACTCACCTAGACTATATAATTACTAGGTTTGATTTCTTTCTCTGTACTTTCTTTCTTAAAGAACCATTTTTTTAAAAAAAAATTGCTATCTAAGAATTATAAATAAATAACATTTCTAAGAGTGAACCCATGAAAACAATAGAACGTTAGATCTATTATTATTCCTTTGTTCTCATACTCAGTACTGGAGCCATTACTGAATACAAATTGCCTAGTGAATAAAAAGTATTTTAATATAAGCCTGCTTGTTAAGAGACTCAGAATGTGTCTTGCCTGTTCACTTAACCTAATATCCCAAATTTACCTTTACCCACTAATGGTACTTTTGGATAACCATTATCCACACCTTCTGATTGCCCCGTTTAAAGGATAGAAGCTTTAATAAGCTGTTGTTGTTTAGCTGTGCAGATCTTTGAAGAGCTCTTCACTTTGACAAGTGAAGCACTCCTTCAAAGCTGATTTTGGAAACAAGGCTCCTCTTCACGTCTGGGTACAAATTGAAACAGCTACTTCAGTTCTCCTCACCTATAATGTGGAGGCCTCAACCGGCATGTCTAACGGCCAGAAGTAAACCACAAAATGAGGTTGTGAGGTATTCTTATTGAGGCAAATTATATAACTACTCTGTCAATGGGGAATAATAAAGTGGTTGATTGATTGATTGATTGATTGATAGTCCACCTTTATTATTTTTACAAATAACTCAAGGTGATGAACATATCCAACACCCCCTTTCTCCTATTTTTGTCACAACAAGCCTATGAGGTGAATTCAGCTGAGAGAAAGAGAGAGACTGGCTCAAAGCAGCTCGCTTTCATGGCTAAGGCAGCACTAGAACTCATGGTCTCCCACTTTCTAGTCTAGCGCCTTAACCAGTAGACCAAACAGACTTTCAATGCAATGCAAAAGTCTTCTTTAAGATGCATCTAACCTTTTCATGCTGTTAAAGGTAAATGTAAAGGTTCCCCTTGCACATATGTGCTAGTCGTTCCCGACTCTAGGGGGTGGTACTCATCTCTGTTTCAAAGCCGAAGAGTCAGCGCTGTCCAAAGACGTCTCCATGGTCATGTGGCTGGCATGACTAAACACCAATGCTGTTATCTTCCCACCAAAGTGGTCCCTATTTTTCTACTTGCATTTTTTACATGCTTTCAAACTACTAGGTGGTCAGAAGCTGGGGTAAGTAACGGGAGCTCACCTTTCGATTGACCAGCTCAGCATCTTAGCCACTGAGCCACCACGTCCCACTGAGTCAACACTGAGTCACCACTGAGTCACCGCGTTCATGCTGTTATGGTTATTTAAATTTAACTGGATACTTTTGGAGTGGGTCTATGTTTACTTTATAAGGTCTACCGTGCATGCAGAGAATGAACAGATAATCCAAATTTCTTCCTAGGCAATGATAAACATAGAGACATCTCAGCCAATCAGTCCTCAGCATCTCATTCTGGCTCCCACGTGAATTCAGAGGAAAAGAACAAACAAAGAAATTCTTTCCTCAGTATAAATGAGTTAAACCGGTCACTCTGCATTCTCATAAAACTGCTTCTGCTGCTATACTTTTTTTTTTCAGTCCTCATGTCAAGATTTAGAAGGTGGAGCAAAGTGGAGGATCTCTTCTATCATCCCATAGATTACACTGCGCAACAAATCCCAGAGCAAGGCTGTCAGTTACACAGCAACACACACAGCTTGACAACAAAAAGTTCCCTCTTTGTGAGGAAAAAAAAAAAGGCAAACCTGCAGCAGGAAGAATCCAGGACATCAGCACTCACTGTGGATTTCAGTACATCAGCAGGAGTTCTGTTCCCTTTAATATTACAACTACATCCCCCATCTGGAAAAAAAATCTTAAATAAAACTTGCCTGGAACAGACCAAGAGATTTGCTAAAAGTGACTTTTCCTCAGGTGTATATTTCAGGGCCCTTTGAAGTCTCTCTGTTTCAAAACAAGGAAGAAATCAAAGATGGTGCCAAGTTATCTAAAAATAAAATAGTACTGGAATTCTTCCTACTTAATGGGGAAAGATGCATGTATATCATTAGAAACATCAAAGTCACCTCTTTTCTAATCCAAATAGCAGCAGGGGGGCAAGAGAGATTTTGCAAAGTTTTCTGATGGCATTCTATGTGCAAACCTCTACAAATAGAAATTATTATTAAAATATTGACAAGATGGCTTCCTGGAGCAATGCAGATCGTAAAAAAAAAAGTGTTTTGTCCTGATTTAGCTAAATGGGTGACATTGTGACTGAGTATCCCAAGTGAAACAAGCACTTATTGTGCTTATTCATACTTTATTCAGTATTCATAGCAATCCTGACTTACAATAGAATAGAATAGAATAGAATAGAATAGAATAGAATAGAATAGAATAGAATAGAATAGAATAGAATAGAATAGAATAGAATAGAATAGAATAGAATAGAATTCTTTATTGGCCAAGTGTGATTGGACACACAAGGAATTTGTCTTGGTGCATATGCTCTCAGTGTACATAAAAGAAAAGATATGTTCATCAAGAATCATAAAGTACAACATTTAATTATAGTCATAGGATACAAATAAGCAGTCAGGAAACAATCAATTTCAATAGAATAAAACAAATAGAATAAAACAAGAAGGCAGCTTTGCCATTATGATCTGATCACAAGCAACTAAAAATAACCAAATCCTGAGCAATATTGAATATTCTAACCAATAGTCCAACAAAGTTTGAGGGTAACTTGAGCTAAGGAGATTTGTACCTAAGGTCACTATCAAGATCTATAGTTTTCCAGTATATCTCAGAAGTTCCAGTGCCAGGAATTTTAATCTTAATTTATAATAATAACGACAATATGAATGTTCAGATCTGTATATTCCACAAGAAACATGCTCTCCAAACTCATAATCTTTATAAGAGGCTGCATGAAACAGAAACTGTTTCTATTTCAAACCTCAAACAAACATATTATGGATTGGAGGTTTGGCTGATCAAAATCCTGGACTTCTTGAGAACCTTCTGGGATTTAGCTGATGACCTCTCTTTCTCCCCTTCCCCTTAAATTTTCTAGGTCATCCCACCAAACTGCCTTTCCACCACCTTTTCCTGTCTCCCATTAACCTACCACATCATGGGCCATAACTATGCTTAAAACAAATGTGGCATATCCTATTGGCCCAAATGTGGCTTATAAATGGCCCGGTGGTGTATGCTATGCTTCAAACTAAAGGAATGCTGGGGGGAAAAAGTGTAGATAATATCAGAGGGAAGGATGGGATGATTAGCTGTGAATTCAAATTGAATTCCTTGATTACAAGTTCAGCAGCATGTCCAACTCACCCACCCACCTTTCTTTGATTTTTCTAATGTCTTCCTTTCCCTATCGTCTAACAACTGAGATTTCTGTCATCTTCAACTGTGGTTCTTCCAACTGTCTTGGTCACCCCTGTCCAGAACACATGTCTTTCAGATGTATTCCTAGATTCCAACACAGGTTCATACCCAGACCAAACTTGTATATTTTGGTTCGGACATGCTACACAGTGGATTGTTTTGCACATTTCTAATATCCCATATATGGATATTTCTTACACACAAGAACTAAATTGATTCTGATATTGAGAACCAGTCTTTCTTTCTTTCTCTCTCTCTCTCTCTCTCTCTCTCTCTTCTTTCTTTTATCCTTCCTTCCTTCCTTCCTTTCTTTTCCTTCCTTTCTTTTCCTTCCTTTCTTTTCCTTCCTTTCTTTTCCTTCCTTCCTTCCTGCCTTTCTTCCTTCCTTCCTTATCTAGCCAACAGAAATATTATATCTTCTGCATATTAGAAGCAAATGAGATCACTTACTGTGAGCTATTCAGCATAATTCTAATTATCACACAGGAGCATTTTTAGCTACTTCCATACAAATCCTATAGAGAAATGAAATGGGATAGAAACATACTGAAACTAGTCTAAATTCCTTATAATGTTTCTAGCCATGCTATATGATTTATATTCTGCATTTCTAGGTCATACTATTTTTTGAAAGGAGATAGTTCCTTCCTTCTACTATACATATACAACATTTTGACAGTTATCATTCTCCTCTTCTTGCATGGACTTTTGCATAGCCCCCTTTTTTTGTTAGACCTGAAAAAAACCAACCCTTGTAATAAGCTGCTAGTTCCCATATAGCATCCTTGAAAACATCTGATATTGACTTTATTTGGAGAGACCTGACATATCAAATTTAATTCTTGTTTTCCAAACCATTTTATTCTGAGATAAAAAATAAACATTGAAACATGTGAAAATTATCATTCTATAAACAGTTGATAGGAATAATTAATTCCACAATAATTACTGATTTGCCTGCTAAGAGCCAGAGGGAGGTCATACTCTGACTTTGGAGATTAAAACTTATAAAATACGGTTGCAGGAATTGGGTATAGAAAAACAAAGGACTAGGGGTGACATAATAGTATTCCAGTATGAATGTATGTATGCATGTATGTATGTATGTATGTATTTACTTACTTACTTACTTACTTACTTACTTACTTACTTACTTACTTATTTATTTGTCCACAAGTACAAGGAAACAAGTAACGGTATAGACATAGACACATGGAAAAAAATTGGCAGAAATAAAAGAATATAAATAGGCAAAACATAGCCATAAACACATAAAATGAGTACATATAAATGGGGACAGTAGGACAGGGACGGTAGGCATGCTGGTGCGCTTATGCACACCCCCTTAGGGACCTCTTAAGAAATGTGACAGGTCCATGGTAGACAGTTTAAGGTAAAAGGTTTGGAGGTTAGCGAGACTAACAACAGGAGTGTTCCAGACATTGACTACTCTATTGCAGAAGTCATATTTCCTACAATCAAGATTAGAGTGAATTACATTGAGTTTGAATCTATTGATAGCCCTTGTGTTATTACGGTTGAAATTAAAGTACTCATTTACAGGTAGGACGTTTTGGTTAATAATCTTATGAACTAAGCATAGGTCGGAACGTAGACAGCGTACTTCGAGGCTATCCAGGCCTAAAATTTCAAGCCTGGTGGTATAGGGAATTTTATTTTGAGCAGATGATTTGAGTAGTCTTCTAGTAAAATATCTCTGGACCCTGTCTAATGTATTGATGTCTGAAATACTGTGAGGGTTCCAGGCAGGTGAGCAGTATTCGAGGATAGGTCTGGCAAAGGTTTTGTATGCCCTAGTTTGAAGTATAGCATATTGGAGGGGCTGCTCCAAAGAAGAGGGAGTCAATTTATTTTCCAAAGCACCAGAAGGCAAGACAAGAAACAATGGATGGAAACTAATCAAGGAGAGAAGAAACCTGGAATTAAGGAGAAACTTCCTAACAGTGAGGACAATTAACCAGTGAACCAACTTGCCTTCAGAAGTTGTGAGTGCTTCATCCCTGGAGGTATTTTAGAAGAGATTTTCCAATCCAACAAGAAGAGGTAGAGATTACATACAAAAAGGACGCCCAGATGACTTCTCTTCAACCAAGTTGTTGTAACTTATTCAAGGAAGTCATAATCATCTACTTTAATTCAGAATTCTCCATATGTACTTTTTGCCTTCCCTTCTTTCTCCTTTTCCCTTATAAACTTCATTTTAACATCTATTGATTTGGTTGAATTGCTTTTAAAAGCTAATTCTACATTAAAGTCTTTTTTTCAGAATAAGCACATTTTTTTTTTTAGTTTGATAAGTGCTGTATTCCTGGGTTTGAGCAGGAAAAGCAAAACTTTCTATTTCCTTTTCTATTTTCCTTGAATCCTGGGAAATCCTGTTTAGCTGAACAGACTATGGGGTGTAAGCAGCTTCAGCCTAACTAGTGGCAGACCACCATAATTTACTGCAAAATCATTGGAAGGAACAATCTGCCAGGGATGTTTTAAATTATTCAGTTCGTGATTTGTAGCTGCCCGGTTTTGGCTTGAAATGGAGATTTATAGTACAGTGATGGCATGATTTTACTTGAGTTTGTGATTCAAAATCCAGTGGCAACTCAATGTGAATTTTTGAGTCAAGCTTTGATTTACCCTTGTCTATAATGGGGAAGCTGCAAGATGTCTAAGGTTTTTAACAGAATAGGCTGGAAATGGCTCTTGGAGACTAACTCTACCACATTTCACTCTACCACTTCCAGGGTTTATACCAAAATAAATATTTAAAACATCCACCCCATAATAATACTTGCATGTCAGAAGCAATCAAGTGCTTTCATGGTTAAAGGATTTGCTAGTGATATCACCATTAATTGGGGGACATCCAGATGGGGGCTCCTTTTGCATCCACTGAAGTGGTACCTATTAACCTATTTGCAGTTGCCTGCTTTCGAACTGCTCTGGTGGGAGCCAGAGCATGTGATGGGAGCTCAGCCCATCCCACTGCAGCAATGGGTTTCTAATGTGAGCCTGCTGATTGTCAGCCCAGTGTACTAACCTTGGAGCTATTGAACTCTCCATCCACTCCATACCCAAAAATAACAAAATGAAGGAAGCATGTGAAAATAGACCTCAAATTGTATAGCAAAAGTTGGTTGATCAATGCAGAAAGTGTCCTTTTTCAATCCAAACATGCAAATATTCAAAACTTGAATGGAAAAAAAAAAGCTCTTAACATTCCACATGATATTTTGGAGTTCCCAAGACTTTGATTCTGAAATACTAGGATCCCTGACATAACCCTCTCACTGGAAAGATTTCATTGTATCAGAGCTAAGCTTCGCTTGCAAACTATGCTAATTTGGAAAGTGGTAGAAGGATACACTCCTTGCTATTACATGACAAGTAATAAATGAAACTAGAAACTGATAAAAAAAAATGCTGTTTGTAATTTTTCCACCCACAATTAATTTTTAGGGAATAAATAGTTTGGATTAATATCCAGTCATTGTCATGAAAAACTTATAATAATGATAAGACACAAGTTAAAATTCAGAATGTAAATAATTATGTTGAACTCCTCTTCGTATGAGCAGAATTAGTACAAAATTGACTCCCAAAAGAGAAGGGTAGTCACCAAATCTAAAAAAAGCTTTGGATTCACCAATTAGATTTATTGCATCAAAAACAGGTTCCTACTTCATTTTGTAAACCTACTTCAGTGGGATGATTTGATCAATGCTTTGTTGAATTGAATCAATCATTAAAAGTTTACACAGCCTTAAGTCCTGGTCCTATATATTGGCATATTCTTTCATAGCTGGTATCAATCAAACAGTAAGGACCTCTGTGCTAACCATTGCTCTTGTTATGTATGCTAATCTTCATAATTACATAACACAAGTTTGAGAATGTAAATAAGCAATAAATATGGCCAAATTATAACATTGTAGGGCTCCTTATACAGATTAAGAAATGTCTTTAATGGTCTCACACTTCTAGAGGAAAATCTATTGTTCACAAGTAAACTAAACCTCTTTAATATGTAGCTAATGATCCCTGTTCCTACAAAATTATATTTTTCCCATCTGAATATACCCCAGTTATTATACCCTAAGAGTTTATATTAAGGTCCAAACCAGAAAAGAGAATTTTTGTTAACTGTAAAGCTAGGAAGAGCTTAATTTTCAGCATTTTGTTGCTACCTTATTTATGTAAGGTGAAATAAATGTAATTAACTGCTTAGCTGGTGTGCATTTGTATGTTTTCAGAGCACTAGTTATGTTTATTCATATATAGATCTAATTGATAAGTTTTGAGAAAATTTATTTGGGAAAATAAAATAGCTATTTCCAACATTTATATAGCTATCCATTTTATACCAAACTTTGGGTGGCTCATAACCAATATTATTTTTAACTTTAAATATATATTGTCTATAAATAAAAATATTTTTTATAACAGATATGAATTTTATTCTCCCAGATTGTTCCATGCAACTTTCCTGTGTTACAGTTCTGAGTGTCCCTAAAATGCATATTCAACTAGAATCAGCCATTAAAGAAATAACACTCAAATAAGGACTGTAGAGAAGATGAAGATCAGAGGTGTCAAACTTGATTTTACTGAGGGCCAATTCAGGGTTGTGTTTGACCTTGGGGGGGGGGGCTGGGTGGTGTGGCCAGGGTGGGCGTGGCAGCTTAACAACTGTTTTCGACCACGACGGCCTCCTGCAGCTCTCTGCCAGCAAAAATGGAGCTCTGAAGATGGAGTTTGAGGGGCGTGGACTCCGTTTTTGCTGGCGGAGGTACCGTGGACCAGGATGGCCCCACAGGCCAGAGCTAAGCCCCCTATGAGCCTTGAGTTTGACACCCCTAATGAAGCCAATGCTGAGTAGAAAAAACTTGCTGCCACCCAATGTAGCCATATTGGTTAGGTGCCGCTAAAGGATCATAAAGTACAGCTGGTCCTCAATTTATAATCATTAATTTAAAAAAATATTCTGGATTACAATAGGACTGAAAAAGGGATTTATGACTGGTCTTTGCACTTGCAACCACTGCACTCTCCACGTAGTCCAATGATCAAAATTTGGATTTTGGCAACCAACATATATTTGGGATGATTGCAGCATCCTGGGGGTCATTTGTGACCTTTCCAATCAGCTTTGACCATCAAAGTCAAACAACCCACAGCAAAACATTCATGAAATTGGGTGAAACTCACTTAATGACTGCATTGCTTAGTAACAAAAGTACTAGTTGTGGTCATAAGTTAAGGACTAAGATCATTCTTAAACATATGTGAACAAAAAACAAACAAACAAACAAAAATGCATAAATTGGGGGGAAAATGGTGACTAGAACTTTAAAAGAATTTTCCAAAGTTGAGGTGTCAATACTAAAATGTATTTTGTATTCATCTCCCATTTCTCTTTTTAGACAATGATTGCATCAACCCCAACCTAGCATCACAGCAATTAAAACTCAAAACAACTATATCCCTATATATATAAAATATAGATACACACACACACACATATATATCCTATCTAATATCACAGCTCTATGTAAATGTGTTAGAAATAATTTTCATTTAAGTCACAGAGGTTTAAGACTACATTTTTATATTTTTCTTTTCATTTCTAATATGTAGTTCAGAAATTGTATAAATAATATAATGTTTTGTACTCAGAAGCTATGCCAATTCCTCAGAAATCTGTTGCTTGGTGAGTGACCCAGATTTTGAGCAGATTTGATTATAAAATGTGTATACTGAACTAATTACGAGAAAATTTCTTGGTGATTTCTGGAGCTGGAAAGGTATGGAAATCAATAACAATTCTACTATACAATCTGTCGCTAATTAGTCATCCAGCTCCTTTAGTCTGCTTTTTTATCTCCCTCTCAATTTTGTCAGCTATCTATTTTCTTTTTTCCATGGCAGGAAGCAATATCTTTATTCTTAATTATTCTTTTTGGGATTGCTTTTTTAAGCAGAGATATATTTGACTTTGGGAAAAGAAACTACATCAAAATTCATCACTGCAGGATACATAATACAAACATATTACCTGCCAAATAATTTATTATTTTATTATGTATGTATTTGCAGAAAGGAACACTATTACAATAGCATATATGTTGAAATGAGAGGGAGGGAGAGAGAGGGAGAGGGAGAAATGGGAAGGGATTCCATTCTTATTGCATTTGTTTCCCCAAATTCTCCAAGGTAGAAGTGGGATGAACAGCTGTTTAATCTTGGCCTCTTTGCAGATTAATGTTTAAATAGTGGGATGCTCGATAGCAACTTCATTCATCAAGAGTTTGTCAATTTGTCACAGTGACATGTTGCTCAGCTACCGTAAACAGGAGGAAATCCAAATGTTTCAGCTGCCTTCCTTTTTGTTTAATGCATACAGCTTTGCATACATACCGTATAAGCATTACTAAGGCCAGAACTGAAGTGACAATGTATGCTCTGAAAAGAAGATAAAGCAAATCGCCTAAAATCTAATTTTCTATCATACTCATCATCACTGATTCCTGTTTAGCTGCTTTACCTCCTATCACCACCTTGGATGTCTGCCACCACTAAATGACTCAAAAGTATGTTAATGAAAATCATCAGCAAAATGGCCAGATTTGGGAAATGCAATGGAAGGGCAATGGAAGGGAAGGGAAGGGAAGGGAAGGGAAGGGAAGGGAAGGGAAGGG
>WNWU01000063.1:14425943-14440575 GCA_012654045.1 Ptyas mucosa
AAAGATCAGGCCAGTGTGGCTTCGGCCCGGTCTACCCAGTGCGAAGAAGAAAGATCAAGCCACTGTGGCTTCGGCCCGGTCTACCCAGTGCAAAGAGGAAAGATCAGGCCAGTGGTGGCTTCAGCCTGGTCTATCCAATGTGAAGAGGAAAGATTAGGCCAGTGTGGCTTCGGCCTGGTCTACCTAGTGCAAAGAAGAAAGATCAGGCCAGCATGGCTTTGGCCTGGTCTACCCAATGTGAAGAGGAAACATGCCAGAAGTTTGGGGAATGAAATCAAGCTGGCCACACCCACCCAGCTGGCCATGCTCACCCAGTTGGCCACACCCACCCAGTTGGCCATGCCACCCAGTCAGCCACCCCCACCCGGCCCCCCAAGGTCAACCACAGCCCTGAAATTGAGTTTGACACCCCTGCTCTAGTATGACTATAGCACAGCTGCACAGTCCAATTGTGCATGCCTTCTGCCCAGTCTCTGAGTTGTAATAGATCCACTGAGACTTGAAAAACTCTTTCTGCTTGTCCTCTAAATCTTTCCTGCAGGTAACACATTTTTGTTTATCTTGAACTTGTCTCTGCTCTTTGATGTCAATTGGAAGTGCCTCTGCAAATTTATGAGTGAGGACTTTTAGTTATTTAGCTAAAGCCTTTCAGACTAAATATTGTCAAACGTTCAGCCAACATTGGGTACGGAGACAAAATAGAATGCTACTTATTAGCAAGTACTATATCTAAGCCATAAATTGCAGGATGATTCTTCTTTTTTTTTTTAAGGGAAGAAGTCCATTCCCTTCACATCATGAGAACTATCAGGCTTAGCCTACGCATCTGTGTTAACTTGGAGGGGTTGCACTGATGTCTATTATTTGTGGACTATGTGGTTTGTAGTCATCAATTTCTTCTCCACATCTTTGTTCTCGGACACTCTATGGATTTCACATGGCTTACAGCATGCAAGAAAACACTGCTAAGTATAGCTTTTGCAGTAAATGCAGTTGACAAGAGGAGCATACCCCAAAATTATTAATTTCCAGTTTTCCTTCCTTAGATATTTGGGTGATTACTATCCAAGAAACTTAGCTTGTTTTTTTTTCTTGTGCTATATAGATTAAATCCAATAATTTCCTTAAAAGTGCCAAAAAGGTGCTATCTTTTTGTTCAGTTATAATTTCCTCTCTGACTACAAAACTACAGTCTACAAAACTACATATACTATTATATGGTACATATAAAATCTGTTGTATAGCAATGACAGAGTCCAACTTTCTCTTTTGTTGATCTGGTGTAAAGAATTTATACTACCACTATTTCACTGCTTTTTGAGGAACAGTAGACTTTAAAAGCTCCTCTCTGAGTTGACAGTTCTAAGAAAATAGCAAGCGGAGCTTTGGGTCAACCTACTGTTTCTATACTGCTCTTGAACAGCCTATAAAATAAAACTTTATCTTTTCTCTTTTCTTCCTATTCATGGAGAACAAGACTCTTTAAAGTTAAACACCCTGACGAAGCTGTTTCTATGCATTATGAAAGACAATATTATTCTCTCAATGTGGCTCAGATGGTCTAGAGCCGTGATGGCTAACCTTTTTGTCGTCGCATGCCAAAAGCAGGGGGAGTGCGGGGGAGTCGTGCACATGTGTGCCCACACCCATAATTAAATGCGCCCCGCTCCTTGCGCATGTGCATGCGACCCCCCACACAATCCCCACTTTTGGCACACAATGGCACGGTGGGCCTGGTAAACCCGTTGTTCGCCCTTCCCAGGATCCAGAGGCTTTCTTGAAGCCTGGGGAGGATGAAAATGGCCTTCCCCACCCCCCGGAGGCCCTCCAGAGGCCAGAAACAGTCTGTTTCCCAATTTATGGTGGGACCGGAAGGCCTCTTTTTTGCCCTCCCCAGGCTCCAGAGGCTTTCTAGGAGCCTGGAGAGGGTGAAAACGGCCTTTCCCAACCACCCAGAGGCTCTCTGGAGGCCAGAAACAGCCCATTTCCCAACTTCCGGTGGGCTTGGAAGGCCCGAAAATCAGTTGGCCGGCATGTACATGTGCACTGGGGCTGAGCTAGGGCAACACTCGTGTGCCATAGGTTCGCCATCAGAGGTCTAGAGAAATAACTTCCTATTGCTCTCTTCTAAAATTCTGCTTCTTACTAGCTCACAGTATTGGTATTCCCCAGTGTTAATCAAATAACATGGTCTGCCTTGGTTAGCTCTCTAAGATTTGTCAACAATAATTAAGTGCTGCCTCCTATCTTAGCACTACAGTAGTGGCCAAAATTGTGGAAACCTTTTGGGAAAAATGTATTTTCTAAAATTAGCTAATAATACCACTTTGTTTTGTTTGTTTTTAATTTGTTTGGGCCAAATTATTTAATGTGTTTTTATATTATATTTTTTAAATTTTGTATTATGTGTGTTTTATCTTTTGGCTGTTCACTTCCCTGAGTCCTTTGGGAGTAGGGTGGTATATAAATCCAAAATAAAGTAAAGTAAAGTAAAAGTTTTGGAGTAGTACTGTAAAATTATATATCAGTGGAAAGATAATTTAATCAAGAATGTAATGCAATAACTGTTATGAAGAATAACAGTTACAGTATTAGAATAGCAGTTACCGTATAAAGAAGAAAAGTGAAACACGTAGAAAAAATGAGATATACAAAAATTATCACCATAGAAAAAATGAGATATATAAAAATTATCACGTCAGTTAATACTTAGTTGGGTAACCTTTAGCATGAATTATGGCCTTACAACGACTTCCCATGGAGTGAACCAAGAGTTTTAGTTCTGCAGCTGTTATAATGTGAAACCAAGATTGAATGATTGCTTCTATTAACTGGGTTTTATTGCTGGGTCGCTTCTGACTAACACGTTTCTTTAGTCGGCTCCATAGATTTTCAATTGGGTTACGGTCTGGGCTATTCCCAGACCATTCCAGCAATGGAATATGATTATCTTGAAACTCCCAAAAAAGTGGTGTTATTAGCCATCAAACCTCAAAAATACACTTTTCTCAAAAGATTTCCACAATTTTGGCCACTACTGTATATTCAGCAAGGAGGAAGGAAGAGAAAAGGGGGAAGAGGGAAAGGGAGAAGGAGACACATTTTTCAAAAGTTATTGTACATAAACTCCACCACATATTGATGCTCCAGGAGAGAGATCTGGGGCAAGATCTAGCATGCAATTGCAATTTCATTTGACATGTGTCATTTTGGCTAATTCTATCACTTTCTGGGGAAAGAGTCTGAGATGTTAAAACAGTAATGTTAAAAGTTCTCAAGGACTGGAAAGGTTTCGTATCATTTTTCTTCATACAGGTCAGTTCAACACGCTTTGTAATAAGGGAGAGGAAATACAGAGAAACCAAGTGGAAACATTTTTTTCAGGAAGGGAAATGCAGAAAAAGCATTTGGAGACACACTCTACTATTAAGTCCATACAAAATCAGACACACAAAAAAAGAGTTTGCCTCACAGAAATCACAATATATGGTATATTTCATCAATTTGGTGTCAGCATGTTTAGTTGGTGTCTAACATTCAAACTGATGAAATATACCATATATTGTGATTTTTGTGAGGCAAACTCTTTTGTGTGTGTGTCTGATTTACACGATGTCACACCTTTTTTGCTACCTTATCACCCACCCACCACATTCCAATGATGTTCATGCATATGCAAATCATATTTCTGGTGCTGAGGCTTCCCCCCACTCTCCCAGAAATCTTAATGCATATGGTTTGTGACGACAGTTTAGGACGGTGATGGCTAACCTTTTTGCCATCACGTGCCAGGAGTGGGGGGAGTGTAGGGGGGTTTGTGCATACACGTGCCCACACCCATAATTCTATGTGGCCTGCCCCCGCACATGCATGCACAACCCCCTCTCCCCTTGCTTCTGGCACGCAATGGCCTGGTGAGCCTGTTTTTCTCTCTCCCCAAGCTCCAGAGTCTTTGTAGGAGTCTGAGGAGGATGAAAACAGCCTTTCCCAACCCCCTGGAGGCCCTCCGGAGGCCAAAAATTGCCCATTTGCCAACTTCTGTTAGGACCGGAAGGCCCTTTTTTTGCTCTCCCCAGGCTCTGGAGACTTTCTAGGCTCCAGAGCCTTTCTAGGGCTCCCCACCTCCCGGAGGCCCTCCAGAGGCCGAAAACTGCCCATTTGCCAATTTCCAGTGGGACTGGAAGGCCCTTTCTTTTCACTCCAGATCCTTTCTAGGAACCTGGGGAGGGCAAAAACAGCCTTCCCCACCCCTGGAGGCCCTCTGGATCCCAAAAATGGCCTGTGGGACCAGAAGTTGGCAAATGGGCCATTTCCAGCCTCTAGAAGGCCTTGGGGTGGGGGAGGCCATTTTCACCCTCCCCAGACTTCTAGAAAGGCTCTGGAGCCTGGGGAGATAGAAAAATGGGCCTTCCCCACCATCCCCCAAGGCCCTCTAGAGGCCGGAAACAGCCTTTTCCCCTTCTTCTGGTGGGTCCAGAAGGTCCAAAAGGTCCAGTTGGCTGGTGCACGCATGCATGCCAGAGCTGAGTTCGCGTGCCCATCGATATGGCTACGTGTGTCACCCGTGCACCGGTTCACCAACACGGATTTAGGACATAGATTTTCCTCATGTCAAGGTGTTGGGTTTTTTTTAAATCTGCCTAAAACTGAAAGGCATAATCTTCTATGTACAATTTTCTAAGCACAATTCTCATTCTGTCACTTAGAAAATTTTAAAAAAGAAAGAGATGGGATTCCAGCAATCCCAGCAACTGAACTATTTTTCCACTTGCCACCCAAGTACCTTAGGGTGGAATTCTCTTCACTCTCTTCACAATAAAATTAAATAATAATTTTATTTAATTATTTCAAACATTTATATAGCCACATCTTATAACCAACTCCGGATGGTTCCCAATCAATATATTATTTATACCCAACTCCTGGGATTTTATCAATTGGAGAAGCAACCCTTTCATTTCATCTTTATCATAAGACTTGGAATGCATATACCATGGAATTGAAAAATATACTACTATGATATTGTTTGTCACACAAACATTTCTTCACTCAGAAATTGTAAGTCCTTGAACATGTCAAAGGTGAACAAATACACCTACAATACTAGCAAACATTTTAAAAATGCCCCTTTTCTTGAAAATGATGGCTGTAGCTCCTAGAAGCTGCATTGCAAAAGCACACCAAGGCATATCAAATACTGGTTTGCTTCTAAGAAAAACCAAGTATCTAATTCTATGATCATTATCTGTTTCTCTTGTAATTTGTTATTGTGTAATGTATATGTCTTTGAAAGCACAAAGGATTCCCTGTGTTCATACAATTTGTTGTTGTGGTTAAACCTTAGAATAGCATAGCATAGCATAGCATAGCATAGCATAGCATAGCATAGCATAGCATAGCATAGCATAGCATAGAATTCTTTATTGACCAAGACACACAAGGAATTTGTCTTGGTGCATATGCTCTCAGTGTACATAAAAGATAAGATACATTCGTCAAGAATCATAAGGTACAACACTTAACAATAGTCATAGGGTACAAATAAACAATCAGGAAACAATATCAATATAAATTGTAAGGATATAAGCAACAAGGTTACAGTCATACAGTCATAAGTGGAAGGAGATGGGTGATAGGAATATGAGAAGATTAATAGTAGTGCAGACTTAGTGACAGTGTTGAGGGAAATATTTGTTTAGCAGAGTGATGGAGTTTGGGAAAAAACTGTTCTTGTGCCTGGTTGTTTTGGTGTGCAGTGCTCTATAGCATCGGTTTTGAGGGTAGGAGTTGAAACAGTTTATGTCCAGGATGTGAGGGGTCTGTAAATATTTTCACAGCCTGATATGATATGATATATTATATTATATTATATTATATTATATTATATTATATTATATTATATTAATTATATTATATTATATTATATTATATTAATTATATCATATCATAACATATCATATCACACCACACCACATCACATCACACCACACCACACCATACCATACCACACCAGATTAGATTAGATTATTATAGAATTTATCATTGAATCATAGTCTATATTATAATCTGCCATACATGTTCAAAACTTGCATTTCAGGCAAAATATATTATTTTTTATTAATTTTTCTTACTGTTTACCTATATAAATTGTGTTCTTTTCAATACAATTTAATGTCCAGAATTCTTTCCTGATTTATTATACTTCAACTATGTATCACAGCCTGTATGTTTTCTTCTTTAAATCACAAATCTTTAATAGATTTTTGACTGGCCTCAGAATAGTTACATTTTTTTCAATATTCAATAAATCTTTAGTGAAAACCCTTTTATCTTATGGACCCAGCACCAGTTTGAAACATGTATGTAAATAAGATTGGCATGAAGTAACTTTGCTTCTATAGCAGTATTTAATCATTTAAATGTATATTGAATTTACTTCCAACAATTGTAGAACAAATAGATTACTCATTTAAGCTGGCAAAGATAGCTAAGCAAACAGAGGGAGTGGGAAATAGTCTTTTTAATGAAAGAATAACTGAAGGATCCTTCTTTATAATAAAAAGGACATAAGCACAAACCGATTAAAGATGAGGAATTTCAATCATATTGATTTTAACAGAGAAAAAAATATATTATTTACTTCAACCTTACTTCAAGGTTGACTCAGTCTTCCATCCTTCCGAGATCAGTAAAATGAGGGCCCAGATTGTTGGGGGCAATATGTTGACTATAAACCGCTTAGAGTAAAAGCACTAAGTGCTATTGCTATTCACAAGGTCCTTAACTGTACTATTTTCTTGATGCTCTTTTTCTCTCTTTCTCTCTCTTTCTTTCCTCAGTGATGCTAACACAATTTGAAAAAAAATTATAAAGGATAAGGAACAAATTTCTTGTTAATCAAATTCTGTGGGTGGATGTTTCTTAGCCTCTTTGGGACTTTAAAAAAATGATAAATATTGAAGTTCAGTTGCATTTGTATGGAAGTACTCACTCTTTTTCATAAGGAAGAATACTCCTTCCATTTTGCTGGTCCTATGTGATTGGTGGAAATAAATAATTTATAAAGAATCACAGCTTTCATTCTAAACTGAGCTTGTCCTCATAACCATTAGTGTGCAGCAACATATTCCTATCTAGATAACGCTGGGATAACAACTGATTTCCCCTATATAATTCATGTATACAACCAGGATCAAATCATATTTTTCTGTAAGGAAATATCTCCAGCCAAGCATTTTACATCACATCAAAATAGCACAATGTACAAACAAGTGTCTCCATACCTTTATGAAGAAAGAATTTATATTACACTTATGTACTGCGGCTTCCTTTACTACCCTTGTTTTCCAGTAGACCACATATATGCACAGTAACAAACATTTTGGTATTTGGGCCACACTCCACTTTTGAATAATTTTTTACAACTCTATTTCCCCAACTAACCTGAGTTAAAACATTGACATTATTAAAAATGTATGTCTGAACCAGTTCTGTGGGCGTGGCTTGGTGGGCTTGGTGGGTGTTGCAGGGGAAGGATACTGTAAAATCTCCATTTCCTCCCAATCAGCTGGGACTCAGGAAGCAGAGAATAGATGGGGGCAGGGCCAGTCAGAGATGGTATTTACTGGTTCTCTGATCTACTCAAAATTTCTGCTACTGGTTCTCCAGAACTGGTCAGAACCTGCTGAATACCACTTCTCGTCTATACTACAATAAAATATTGGAACCCTAATTGATGAAGATGCTCAATGTCTTTTTTATTCACACACACACACACTTCACCACAGGCAGTTCAAACAACCAAGGAGAGTTATTCAAGACACATTAATGAGACCACCTGATCATATATTTGCAGTCTTTCAAAGAAGGAATGGGTACAGCCATCTGAATCATAGGGGGAATGTTGGATGTAGACATGGTGAAAGAGAAGGAAGATGGTACCATTAATTGATGGATGGAACTTAGACTATACCAAGCCTCTTAAAACTTTTGGACAAGTAGTGAAAATTGCAGGCATGGGATCTTGTCAATAAACCTTTGCCATGAAGACATTTTTTTTGTATCAATGTCTCTTAGCATACACCTGTATAATACATTCCATATTCTGGCAACCACAACCTTGCATCTGTCTCTCTCCATCCCAGGGTCTCAGCCACAGTGAATGTGAATTATTTTAACTTAGGGAATCATGCAAGGAAGGGTATCTCAGGAATAATCTCTCCAGAAGTCTTTGAAAAGACACCACAGACAGTGAGTATTATTAAATTAATCATGCTAGTAAATTTTAATGTGTGTTTTATTGTGGGGAAAATTATTAGGCTACTTTCTTGGCAGCCGCTATAATGAAAATTAAAAATATCTCATTGAGACCGCAGCTCAAGCCAGAAGCAAGGGGTGTCTGAATAAAACCAAGGGCATTTTGTGTTCATATCTTGCTAGAAGTGCAGCAGCAAATTTATAGGCACAGGCATAGCACAATGTGCTCCCCGGGACTTCAACTTTCCTTTAAAAATTCCAGATTTATTTTAGGGGAGGGGGGTGAGGTAGAATAGGAAAATAAAATAAGATTCCTTCCACCTCATTATCTATTGGCCACATTATCCCAAGGAACTAAAAAGGGCCACTGTTGAATTTGCTGCACTAGAACTGTAACACGGAAAAGGAAAGATGTCATTTCAATGAGGATCCATAGCCTCAAGAGCTGTAGTTGCAGCGTCCAACTATTCCTCCTGTTTTCTGTTGATAAGACCCATCTACTAATTCATACCAGCTACTGTCACTTTGCTTTTCTCTTCTCCTCTATCTTCTGCCCAACAACTCTTCTGAATAGAATCTTTCATCCTCTGCACCAGATAGAAGGGACTCTTCCAAACCCCAACGTTCAGAAATCAGTTTTCAGGCCAAAATCTTATTACATCATTGTTTTGCATGCCAAAATCCACGGATATTATACAAAACAGGAACATTCAAAAAATGAATGGCTGTTATTACAGAAAACAGAGTAAGGTTGTTAACATCCACATAGGAATATCTTTTTTTGGGGGAAAAAAGAAGAACCTAGACTTGTAAAGCCTACAAGCAGGCATATATCACTTCAGAACTGAAAAGAATACAATACAACCCAGAACTGACTGCAAATATGTGCCCAGCTCAGAATACATATAAGTTATTTCAGTGCTACATTGCTGTAGCAATGCAATATAATATAATGTAAATTGCAATGAAGCTTTGCATAAGCCCACCGAGTCACATTTATCATTTATTAAACAGAGTCACTTTTCTTTCTCGCATTAAGGCAGACTAAGGAATTTAGTATTCTCCAGATGCATTACATTTTTACAACCATAAACCCAAAGCCAACCTGATAAATGGAAAAAGAAGGAAAGAAGGAAACGACTATAGTAATTGTGGTTCAAAATATTTGAAACCAGTGGATTAGCGTACTACATGCTTAGATCATATAAGAATTAATGAAACTGTTTTCCAATGTGATATTTTCATATGTATGCAGACATCTATTTGTACTTTCCATTAAGGCATTTCCCTTTCTATTTAGTCTATAAAATTGAGAAAGTTATCCTTTGCTATACCTTATAATTCTAGGCATCTACTATTTTTCTGCTTAACAAGATCTGTATTTAAAAAGGTTCAGACTAGGGGTGCTATTCAGCAGGTTCTGGAGAACCGGTAGTGGAAATTTTGAGTAGTTTGGAGAACTGGCAAATACCACCTCTGGTTGGCCCCAGAGTGGGGTGGGAATGGAGATTTTGCAATATTCTTCCCCTGCCATGCCCACCAAGCCACGCCCACAGAACCGGTAGTAAAAAAAAATGAATTCCACCACTGGTATAGACAAGTGTATACTGAAAAAAACAGAACAAGTTAATGATTTCCATAACTACTTTAGATACTACTTTAGAGACTTAGATACTTCTACCAATGCAGTCTTCTATTATCATAGTATTTTTTCATGAGCAACACATTTGTTCCAATTTTCCAAAGGACAGTTGCTGGAAGTACTGGAAAAGAAGAATTTGTTCCATTGAGCCATTGTCCCAGGCAAACACATTGTATATAGGATTATGGTGTTTCAAAATGTATATAAATTTGAGATATGGGGCTAAAAAGTATAACTTCAAAAAACACCAACATTATTATGACAATATTCAACATATCAGCATTTTATGCTTATGACTTAGATTTCTATCCTGTTTTTCACCAGAAATTCAAGGCAGAGTCTATAGCGTCTAAATATAGATTAGGGGAATGGAGCCTAAACATATGAAGAACAGTTGGAACTGGTAATGCCTAGTCTAACAAAGAGATGGACTAGAGGTGACAGTCTTCCAATATTTAAGTAGCTGTCACAAAGAAGAACGGGTCAATTTATTCTCCACAATACCTGCAGGCAGGACAAGAAATAACAGATGGAAACTTATCAAAGAGATATCCAACCTAGAACTAAGGGGAAATTTCCTGACAGTGAGAACATTAATCAGTGTAATGGCTTGCCTTCAGAAGTTGTGGGTGCTCTATCACTGGAGGTTCTTAAGAGGAGATTGGACAGTCTGGAATGGTACAGGGTTTCCTGCTTGAACAGAGGATTGGACTAGAAGACCTCTAAGATCCTTTCCAACTCTGTTATTCTGTTAAACCTCTATGTTTTTAGATCCATAAACATCTTATGCATTTGATTGGATCAATGGAAAGTAACTAGCCTGTCAGGGTAATGAAGACTTAAAGCTGACCAGCTGCTGTAAGGCAGTAAACCAAGATGATGCAATGAGAATAAGTCAGCAGGGTTATCACTTTAAGAGGCTGTCTATATAAGAGAGACCCTGTGAGGGCAGTCTCTCCCTCCGTGTATTATCTCCTCGTATATCTGCATCATAGTTCTCCGTGTAGAGTTGAAGACTGATTGCTTGTCTGGTATGTGCCTACCACTTGTATGTCTGTATATAGAAGTCTTTATATAAACCACTGTTTGTAAGACAAACATCTGTGTCCTGTATTTTGCCTCTGGGTGGTCTGAAAATAGTAGTCACACTGTAAACAGCCTGACAAAATTATCCACTGTACTTTAAGGACTGACTGTGGGATGGAATATAGGTCTTCCCAGCTCTAATCCAAATACCTTAACCATTTCCCCACACTAGCTCAATGATTTCAAGCCTCTAATTAAAAAAAAAAAACCCTGATACATTTGAATTAATTGTACATTAAACATTGTGATCTGCCTAAGAAAATAAAGATGGTAATGCACATCTTTCATGGAAAGGAAACTTTTCCACATCACATCTTTCCAGTCTATTGTTTGAAATTACAGCTATTTGCAAGTTTTAAATTACATGGTGAGCATATTTCTCACGTATTGCTCAGGGGAAATGTTCTCTGGAATTCCCTGCTCTCCCCACTTACATCTGGGTAAATGAAGTTCTCTGTGGACGTTCCCTTCAGAAACAGATCGTGAGGATTGATGGAATGTTTATATGGCTGTCTTTCTGTTTCATAACAACTGAACAAAAATGGAAAGGAAAAAAAAAAGCAATCACCCATAATAAAGGGCTACCTTACGGCAGTAAATTGAACTGCATAATACATTACCCTAGAGCGATATGAACTTTGAAACACATACACTTGCATTTAGCTCTGTAAGACTTCTGCATTGTGCTAGCTTTCTGTAGTTTGATACTCCTATTTCATAATAGCAATACTAGTAATAAAGGTAGCAATGTACAGTATTGCAAGCTAATTCACTGCTCACTGTCAGGAGTTTGATTCTGACCAGTTCAAGGTTGACTCAGCCTTCCATCCTTCCAAGGTCGGTAAAATGATGACCCAGATTGTTGAGGGCAATATGCTAACTGCTTAGAAAAGACTATAAAATACTATGAAGTGGTATATAAGTTCAAGTGCTATTGCTATATGCAGTGGCGGGATTCAGCCGGTTCGGGCCAGTTTGGGTGAACTGGTAGTTAAATTGCTGGCTGGTCCCACCCCTTCAGGAGTCCCACATTCACCATTTTGGCTCCCAGGTAAGTGCAGAAAGGTCTCCTAAGCCCAAAATGGAGTGTGTGTGTGGGGGAGCAGTGTGCCCCCCCCATGGCCCCATCAGTTTCACCCCCAGGAGGCTTCAGGGAGGCCTACTAGGCCCAAAACAGGGCACAGGGGGGTGCAGCACCCCCCCCACACCTGCGGCCTGTTTTTGCTCCCAGGGGGCTGCAGGGAGGCCTAGCCTGTAAGGCACCCAATCAATCTATTTGCTGCCTCCCAGCCTCCCAGCTAATCGGTGTGGCTGATCTATTGCTGCCTCCCAGGTGATCAGCTGGGTCTTCTTTTGTTGCTCTGCCCAGGAGAACAAAGCTAGAAAACAGGTTAGTGGGGTGGAGAGGGAATGGGGATTTTGTAGTAACCTTCCCCTGCAGTGGAGAAGGAATGGGGATTTTGCAGTATCCTTCCCCCAAGAGTGGGGTGGGAATGAGGATTTTTCAGTATCGTTTCCCTGCCACACCCACAAAGCCATCCCCACAAAGCCATGCCCACAGAACAGACAGTAAAAAAATTTGAATCCCACCACTGGCTATATGAATGATATACTGCATAATTAGTATGTGCATTCAATACATGAAGAATGGGACAGGATAGAACAAAACAGAACAGAACATCATTTTGTATAGTGGTTAAGATACTGATCTGGAAATCAGGAAATTATGAGTTCCAGTCCTACCTTAGGCATAAAAGCTAGCTGGATGACTTTAGGCTATCATTTTAATAATAGGAATTATATTGGTGTAGATATATTAATCTAAACAATCTAAATATTATATAGCTGGATGTCTTATTGAGATGCTCAGAAAAGAGCATTTAAAAAAATCCTCAAATGGGCTGATTGGTTCCTTACGTGTGAACCGCAAGATGGGAAGCAAATAAATTATATGTATGTATGTATGTATGTATGTATGTATGTATGTATGTATGTCTTTGGTTATTCGGGTTTTCTCCCATGTAAAGTTGGAAGTGTCTTGGCAACATTTCGATGAAGTCTCATTCATCATCTTCAGGCTGGTGTTCTCGACTTCGTGCTTCCAGGAGCAATGTGTGATCACAGCTGTTTCCTCCTTTTAACTGCCAGTGGGGGTGGGAGCTGATTGGGTGGGAGCATGGCTGTGTTCTGATTGGGTGGAGGTGTGCTTTGATTGGTTGGGGGCCTGGCTGTGCTTTGACTGGATGGGGGTGTGCTCTGTTTGGGTGGGGGCTTGGCTGTGCTCGGGTTAGTCTGAGTTGCAGGGGGATTTGAGCTGGTGAGCTGCATTGCTGTTGTTTGGCTTCGCGTTCGTGGTCGTGCCACATCTTCGTGGTGGGTGTCAGTTTGTTTCATGTATGGATTGGAGGCGTTTAAAGTGGCCAATGATGCAGCTGTGGTCTGGCTTCTGGTCTGTAGTCGTGCCTCATCATCGGTGTGGGTCTGGGTTTTCTTTTTGCGTGGAAGTGTGGTGGTGATATCCTGTGTGGTTTTTGTGAGTATGGGTCTGGTGTCATTCTTTGTGTTAGGGACTCGTTTGTCAATAAGGGTGGGTTTCCAAATGGCTGGTAGGTGGGAAATGTCATCTCGTTTATTTCTTAAAAGGAAGAAACAGCTGCGATCACACATTGCTCCTGGAAGCATGAAGCCAAGAGCACCAGCCTGAAGATGATGAATGAGACTTTGTTGAAATGTTGCCAAGACACTTCCAATTTTATGCGGGAGAAAACCCGAATAACCAAAGACCTACATACAAACACCCGCGAAAACCTCAGAAAACAAATACACACACACACACACACACACAGAGACACACATTAGATTTGCATCTTGAAATATATTACAAATAACTAAAGGTCAATGAATGATATTATATTGCATTCAGTATATAATCAGATATTGATATTCTGAATCAAGTTTCCATAGGCCACTCTATTGATGAACGTAGATTTCCAGGTCTGCTTGTTATGATGATGATGGTGATAATGTTGATCCTCCAGCATTATATTTATTTTAAAATGCCTGTATTCCCTCTGTCTCCTTTGAAAGTAGATGCAGATGGTGGTTGTAGTCTAGTTCTTTCCACCACCCCCGCCTCCCCCCAAAAAAGGCAGGGATCAAAAGGAAATGTAGAAAAGGAACATCCATGTTCAAACATCCATGCTTGTTTGAACCAATAAGCTTTTTGTTTTCCAAATTAAAAAAAAATGCCACTGGAACTTTGTATGTTACACTAAAGCATCCCAATAAAATCCTTAGAAATTAACTAATTTTGAAACTTACAATATTACCTTTCTTCTGTGGCTGAGGGAAAGGAATCAAATTAATCCTGCAAAGTGAGAAAGGATATACAGCCCGAAAAGATTTAAGTTAAAATGTTTTTCCCTGTTCTTTCCTTTTCCCAAAATCTTTTTCTTGTTCTTTCCTTTTCCTAAAAACTTTTTTCCTGTTCTTTCTTTTCCTAAAATCTTTCCCTGTTCTTTCTTTTCCTAAAATCTTTTCCCCTGTTCTTTCTTTTTCCTAAAATCTTTTCCCCTGTTTTTCCTTTTCCTAAAATCTTTTTCCCTGTTCTTTCTTTTCCTAAAATCTTTTTCTTGTTCTTTCCTTTTC
>WNWU01000063.1:14440585-14465700 GCA_012654045.1 Ptyas mucosa
TTTTCCTAAAATCTTTTTCCTTGTTCTTTCCTTTTCCTAAAATCTTTTTCTTGTTCTTTCTTTTTCCTAAAATCTTTTTCCTTGTTCCTTCCTCTTCCTAAAATTTTTTTCCTTGTTCCTTCTTTTTCCTAAAATCTTTTTCCCTGTTCTTTCTTTTCCTAAAATCTTTTTCGTGTTAGTCTTAAGGAAGCTATTGTCTCATTTCTATCATTTAGTAAATAGATAAAGATGATGATGATGATGACGATGATGCAGTCTTAGAATGGCTATAACACCGGAATATAAAGTAGATATTTAACTAAAATCGGTACAGCCTTTTCTGGTTTACTTGTTTCAAAATAACCTAATTTCAAGAATCGTAACAGGTCTGTAAGAGATTTTTTTAAAATGCATCTACTTAAGTGCATCTACTTAAATGCATCTACTTAAGGCTGTAAGATGCCCTTATTCTGATTTCTTGTAGTTCTTTGCAGTCTCTCGGAGCTGGTAACGCTCCCTCTCTCTTAGCCTATCTCTCCAAAGCTTCCCCCCCCCCCATTTAATTTAGCCTATTGCTGACTTTCAGTTGTCCTTTTCTGCAGATTTTTCCTTAGGAACTTTGCTGCAAGAAAATGCCTTGGGGGTATTGGCAATGGCTTATCTTGCACTCTGTATAGCTGTGTTTTGATGTAAGAGGCTAGTAGAAGAGAAGCTAATGTTAAATTCTATGGTGGTTATCCTCCTTCCGGACCCAGATTCAGAAGCTACTTAAGAGCCTTCAGGGCTTTATCCTGAGTCTTTGTATGAACTCTAATACAGCTACAGAAAAGCACAAAATAAGTAATTTAGCTATCACGTCTATTGTTACGAGCTTTTTTTTTTTTGATTGCCTGATGGTTCAATTATCTATTTTGAAAAATAGATGATAGATAGATAGATAGATAGATAGATAGATAGATAGATAGATAGACAGATAGATGGATGATAGATAGAAAGCAATAGCACCAGAGGTGGTATTCAGCCGGTTCAGACCGGTCCACCTGAACTGGTAGCGGAAATCACGCCCACCCACCCTCCCTGGCTCTATGCCATCCTATTTAGGCTCATTTTTGAGGACGGGCACATGCCCGGAAGGCTGGGCACATCCGAGGAAGGCAGGTAGTAACATAATCTGAAACCCACCGCTGAATAGCACTAAGACTTATATATTGCTTTACAGTGTTTTACAGCCCACTCTAAGCAGTTTATAGAGACAGCATATTGCCCCCAACAATTTGGGTCCTCATTTTACCCACCTCAGAAGGATGGAAGGCTGAGTCAACCTTGAGCCTCGTGAGAGTTGAATTGCCAAATTACAGGCAGCCGGCAGGCAGCAGAAGTAGCCTGCAGTACTGCACTCTAACCACTGCGCCACAGAGAGATAGGTAGATAGATAGATAGATAGATAGATAGATAGATAGATAGATAGATATTTGTAACTCATCAAGATCTGTGTTTTGATCATCAAAATGAGCTCTTTTTGTTCTTATTTCTTTTCTTCTATTTGAACAGGTCCACAAACATATCAACCGACGTATATTAAATGGCACATGTGAACAGACATATCTAAATAGCAATTATATTATTGAATAGCAATTTCATCTAAATGAGCAAAACCAAAGTTGTTATATGTCCATAAAACAAGGGGAAAAATCACCTTATTGAAATAAAAGATAAGTATGTTACCTGATAAATTTAAGACAGATTACTTGAAAGTTATCTTTTTTTCTTTTGAAAAAAAAATCCAAGTTAAATCTTTACATCTTATCAACTCTCTAAATCAAGATTTGTCCTTTCTTCTTGTCAGTAAAGACTGGCTGATCAAAATTGTACAATTTTCTATTCAGTTTGCTTCAGGGCTTAACTCAAAACATTGTTTTTAATATTTGAAGTCCTGTAGAATTGGTCTGCCAATTCTAGACAATAAAAATCAACATGTCCACTAAGTGGCTGCAAATATAAAAAACTGTAGCTTTTGCCTGTCATTTAACCAAAATCAAGAACTGGACCTAGATGTGCCTAGATCTTACAGCCTTATTGATGTGTCAAGCTTGCACACATTTTAATGAATGTCTTCTTCAACTATAACTAAGATCAGCATTCAAGAAATCGATTGATATTGGCAAGAAAAATGCTTTTTCTTCAAGAATAATTCAAATGAATCTCCATAGAATACCCATTTGCTTGCTTCTTTGCTGAGATGTATTGAAATGTTTGGAAGTCTCTTTTGTTTGATCAGCTGTTAAGAATTGTTCACTTCTGTTTCTTTTTATTGCTTTTCCTATTGATTCAAATAAGAACTGGATGCAAATGATTTCTTCCTTTGTGTCACCATTAGAGAAATGGCCCAATGGTAGGACTTTCAAGAGGTGGATGTTTTAGAGTTGCACTGTTTTTTTCAAGAAGTGGGTATTACATATGTTGAAACCTTGCCTTAAATCATTTTTAGCTATGGAGGGCAGGAGGCAGAAACTTTATAAATAAATATATGTTCTGCCTGAGTCCCCTGCATATTTACTCATAACTTCAGTAAATATGGATTGGATTGCAGCTAGAATTGTGAACCATGAAACAAAATATAAATGCTTATAAATTATACATATGTTAAAACTGGAGTATATATGATAGATTTTCCTGTTGAAGCCAATAGGACAAGTTTTTATGAAAAATTGCATTCTCTGACCTGTATCATTGAAGATTGTCATACCTTCCCAAATTGGAGGAAAAATAAAGACACAGTTCTGTAGGTAAGTATGATATACAGGGAAAAAAATTTGTGTGACCATCATACACACACATGCCTTCTGGAAAAATGTTGAAAAAGAATTGTCCATTGCCTTCTAAAAAAAAGTGCTAAGGAACCTTAATTAGAAGAATTATCTTAGAGTTGGACTTTCTTTAAATGCCTCAGCAGCAAAGTTACAAGACTCTTTCAATCTCTATGTAAATAGCATCAAGTATTGTCCAATCTCCATGCTCATCAGAACTGAACATTAATATTACATTCATTAGTTTATGCAATATTACAAGGAAGACTTGGTTGAAATTTATGCCCAACAGCAAATTATTTCAATTCTGACATGGCATTTCCAGAACCCTAAGGGTAGCAGAATAACTTCTTTCAAAAGCACAGATTAGCTTTTATATAGCTACTAAGAAATCTCTCTAGGTCTACTTATCTGAATGGGAAATGGAACAAAAAGTTCTGTTTATGAAAATATGCCTTGCAAATTTGCTACTGTTGTAATAAATGTTAAAACCTCAATAACATTGATGGAACTGTTTAAATATAATCACTAAACTTAAGTAAGTAGTAAGATAAACATATTACTGTCTGTAAGATCTACTTCATGATGGCATGTGATGAAAAATCAGAAACTGTAAAAAGCATAAAGGATCATTTTGTCATGTCTGGCATAGTTGTCTAAAAGCCAACAAAATATGTGTTCAAATAAATTCAATGGTGTGTACAAAAAAGTTTAAAGATTAATATTCAGTTGAAGCCAAAACTCTTTTTGTTAGACTAATAAATAGATACTTAGAAAAAAAATGTAATTCACATTTCCATCATGCAAAAATGAATTTTATGGGCTTGATTATTAGAATGTATACAGTATGGAAAGAAGGAAATTAAGTTAACCTTAGAAAAAGAGAGTAAAATATAAATGTGTTTGTAACTGATTTTTGGAAGACCAGAAGTCACTTCTTTATAACTTTATTTTCTATTCTTTATTTTTGTCTACCTTTTTTAGAATAGAATGGAATGGAATGGAATGGAATGGAATGGAATGGAATGGAATGGAATGGAATGGAATGGAATGAGGGACTTGGGAGGTCTTCTAGTCCAACCCCCTGCTTAGGCAAAATACCCTACACCACTTCAGACAAATGGTTTTCTAATCTCTTCTTAAAAACTTCCAGTGTTGGAGCATTTACAACTTCTGGAGGCAAGATGTTCCACTGATTAATTTTTCTGTTAGGAAATTTCTCCTTAGTTCTAAGTTGCTTCTCTCCTTGATTAGTTTCCACCCATTGCTTCTTGTTCTATCCTCAGGTGCTTTGGAGAATAGTTTGACTCCCTCTTCTTTGTGGCAACCCCTGAGATACGGAACACTGCTATCATGTCTCCCATAGTCCTTCTTTTCATTAAACTAGACATACCCAGTTCCTGCAAGCGTTCTTCATCTGTTTTAGCCCCCAGTCCCCTAATCATCTTTGTTGCTCTTCTTTGCACTCTTTCCAGAGTCTCAACATCTTTTTTACATCGTAGCGACCAAAACTGACTGCAGTATTCCAAGTGTGGCCTTACCAAAGTGGTATTAACACTTCATGTGATCTTGATTCTATCCATCTGTTTATGCAGCCTAGGACTGTGTTGGCTTTTTGGCAGCTACTGCACACTGCTGGCTCATATTTAAATGAGTCTTGTACTTGTACCTTTTATACAAAGAAAGAAATAGAGTACTCTTGCATTTTCTTGTTCTTACGTTTCTCTTTCAAAATGTGTATTGTTATTCTTTTAAAATATGTGTGTGTGTGTGTGTGTGTGTGTGTGTGTGTGTGTATGTATATAAAAATACATACACGTAAGGCATCTTGATTCCTTCAGTTTTCACAATTTTACCCCTGTTTGTGGGCAAAGGTTGCACATTTGTCCAGTCCAAACTCCATTGCAGTATTTTAGCTGTATATTTGAAAAGCGTCAAACAGCAATTCAGGCGATGTTTTTCTACAAAGTTTCAGATTGTCCACATAAAGGAGATAGGATAGATTGACAAATGTTTTAGTGTTTGATAACCATGCCCTGATTTGTTCAGTATTGTTGGTGGACAAATCAGTGCAATGACAAACAGTAGTGGTCAGAGTTAGTGTCCTTGAAAGACCCTTCTCTTGATATTAACCTCTGCCAATCTAAACGTCTGTGGAGATTCTCAGTCATCCAGGTCTGTTTATAGAACAATAAACAAATCAAGGTTGTCATTCCGTACATTGCAGGCATATCAGAAAAGCTCAGGAGGATCTTCAGACAACTTAACATATATGCACACTTCAAATCCAAGAATACACTAAGGCAGAAGCTTGTCCACCCCAAAGAAAAACACCCAGACATAAACTGAGCAACGTGGTATAGGCAGTACAATGCAGTGAGCCATGTGCAGATCTGTACATTGGGGAAACAAAACAACCACTTCATTATTGCATGGTGCAACATAGGAGAACAAACACATCAGGACTAGATTCAGCAGTCCATCTGCATTTAAAAGACACAAGCCACTCTTTTGAAGACAGCAAAATCCACATTTTGGACAGAAAGGACCGCTGGTTTGAAATAGGGGTCAAAGAGGCCATCTATGTCAAAATTGAACAGCCCTCTCTCAACAGAGGGGGAAGAATTCAACATCATCTATCTCCAGTCTACAACACAGTCGTTTGACTATTCAGGTGACCCTGAGGACACATTGAGATAAACATTCAAGTGGCCTCATCGACTCTCTAAAAGAATGCAAATGACCAGCTGTCTGCAAGGAGTGTAAATCCTTCCATTCCCCACCATCCAGTCAGAGCTGAAGAAGCTTCTTGAATGAGAAGTGAAACGCCTTCAAAGAAAAACCAGAAAGTCCAGTTGCCTCTTGAAAAAGCACCTTTGGGTTGACTCTGCTAGTCTCTCACTATTGACCAGCAACTTGTGTCTTCCATGATGCCATTGTGTCATTGGTCTTTGCACAAAGCTTCTGATGTTTCTATTGATTCCTGTTATTTCTATACATTGGAAATAGCCACTGCCTTTTTGTTAGGAACATGAAAAAAATTAGGTACCTATCACCCAGTTATAGCGTTGCAATTTTCCATATTTAGTTTGGCTCACTCAATCTCAAGGTCTGGATCTTTACTACCTCTTGTCAATTTCACTCTGCATATTTTTTAATTGTGAGAAATACTTCTTTATTTTAATCAAGGAAAGGATTAGGGTGGGTGCTTTGCTGCCATTTAGGGGACTTCTGGTTTCCTGCAGTCCAGATTATGTAATCCAATGAGAAATCTGTGTTTGAACTCATTCTCTGTACTGGTTAATTCCAGTAACAATTTTGGAGTAAACAGCTAAAATGGCAGAGAGCTGACAATCCAAGAGGCCAAGGTTATAATCAGGGGTGAGTTTAACTTACCTTTGCCACGAGTTTGCCATGTGCATGCTGTCCGTGCATCCGTGCACTGTCTGCCCATGTTCCTGGCCTTCCACACTTAGTTAGCTCACGTGCCTTCCACGCATGCGCCTGGCCTCAAAAACGTGCCTAAATAGCACAACTTGGAGCCAGGGCGGATGGGCAGTCCCACCCACAATCACCGCTAAAGGTTCACCAGAATCAGTACAAACCGGCTGAATACCACCTCTGGTTATAATGTAAAAGTAGAATTTTGCCAAGATGCTAAAAGTAAAACCACAAATCAAACCATATAAAAACCATTTTGTGCTTTGAATATTTGCTCAAACTCCTCCCTTTATATGTATATTTGAAAGGAAGATCCTGAAAGAGCTAAATCCCTGATTCGGTCAGTGAGCCTTTTCCTTCTTTGTTTCCCAGATATTCCGCAACTAATCTTTCTTTTTGATGCTCACAGAGCTCTGTTATTTAAAGATTAAAAATGTTACGCTTATTATACTGCTATGGCTTAAGCAATATATGCATTATGTACTTGCAAATTAATTAGTCAATCCCTCAGTAAATTAATCAAGCCTTCCAATTTTTGTTTCCAATTTTGTTGTACCCCTTCTAGTCTCAAATAAATGGCAACATCTCCTTTGAAGAATGTGTTCATGTTTCAGGAAAATTAATTTGTCATTTGCTACCCTGGCATAAAACCGTTAACAGTTGTAAAATGTACCAGTTTCAGAGAAAAAGAAGCAGAAATCTAAATCCACAGAGTGGAAAGAGATTGTTAAGAAATTATATGTTTAATTATTGTACATAATTGCTACTCCAAATTGGATTATAAGTAACTCTAAATATTCTGGATTATTCTGGCCAGGAAGATCACATAATTTTCACAACATATCAGTTAACAGTTGTGAAACAATATCGGAGAAGGCTGCACCACAGCCTTCTCTGATATAATTTTGCTTTCACAAATCATAGAGCAGGGGTGTCAAACTTGTGGCCCATGGGCTGGATGTATCACATGCTGGCCATGCCCACTCCTGGTTTAAAGGTAAAGGTTCCCCTCACACATATGTGCTAGTCGTTCCTGACTCTAGGGGACAGTGCTCACCTTCCTTTAAAAGCCGAAGAGCCAGTGCTGTCCGAAGATGTCTCCATGGTCATATGGCCAGCATGACTAAATGCCAAAGGCACACAGAATGCTGTTACCTTCCCACCAAAGGTGGTCCCTATTTTTCTACTTGCATTTTTTATGTGCTTACAAACTGCTAGGTTGGCAGAAGCTGGGACAAGCTCACCCCGTTACACGGCACTAGGGATTTGAACTGTTGAACTGCCAATCTTTCAATCGACAAGCTCAGCCTCTTAGCCACCGAGCCACCGCGTCCCTTCTAAACTAAACTAAACTCCTAGTTTAGCGAAGAGGAAAAAAAGTCGCGATACATCACGTGATGACAATGTCATGCCATGAGTTTGACACCCGTGTCATAGAGAATTCATGATTTTGCTTCAGTAGAATTTCAAAACTAGATCCCTAAAACTTTTATTTAACCTTTCTTTTTATTTCATGCCCCACAACACTAAATTATTATTTTCATCCAATTAGACCTGTTACTTTAAAAATAAAAGATTGACAGAATCTCCGCTTCCATATCCTGCTTAGATACACAAGATACTATTGGGAAGACAGCCCAGAGAAATTTGGTTTGAATTATTTTCAACTTGATAAAAGTGTGGTAAAAGAGATGTAGCTTCAAAGATGTTTTTGGCTGCTGAAATTATGAGTTCCATATCTAGATTTTTTTGGGGGGAGGGGATGTGGGGATAGGCTAGCTGATATATTTTTGTAGATATTATCAATTGGAAGTTCTTGCTATCGAAAAGATCATTCTGAACTTTTTATAACTGTTTTATGGCTTTACCATCCAGAATATTTTCCATTTATATTTTGCAGTTCTTTCAGTCAGTGCTATTATTTTAGTCATTCCACAATTAATGTCAAAAATTCTTAGTTATCTTAAGAGGTTAACCTTCATAGCACCCCCTTTGTTCTTGTGAGAGTTCAGAGTAAGATAATGATATGTTTGCAAGCTAATTCAGAAGTGTGAAAGTCCCAATTTTCCAAACAGGTTATTATTAAATTAATGTAACATTTATCTAAAATAAATGGAAATAAAAATATATTCTTGTTAGACTCCTTTTGGAATCTATATCATAGGTGATGGGATACATGAATGTTATATCCAGTTATTCTATCTCTAAACCTAGTTTGTGAAGTTTAAAAAAAAAAATCTATCCACCAATTTACACTGGACTAGCATGGTAAATTAGGATCCACAATTTTTAATGAAACAGCTTTCGCTGTGCCATAGATAGATATGGGCTGATAATATTCAATAGACATACCTACATATTTACTTGCTTTTGGATAGAATTGCATTTCTACTTGTTCCTGTACCTGTATTTATTTATTTTGCTTTGGGAGGAATCATTTCAAACTCAAAGTTATTGTCTTTTTCGCCAAACACAGGATGACTTGTTGTTGGTTTGTTATTTTCTGAATGCTGATCTACATCTAATATCCAACAATAGAGTAAAAAACTAGAGCAGAGGGATTTGACTAGAAGACCTCTGAGGTCCCTTCTAACTCTATTATTCTATGTTCTATGTTCAGAGCTGTAAGATGAACAATTAAGTACTGCCAACTGATTTTGACTTGCAGATCTACACCTACTGTCTTAAAATCTCTCACGGCATGGGAACTCCTGTACTCACAATATGTCAGACTCCTGAGTTTTCCATATCCCTCTTCCTCCTCCTCCTCCTCCTCCTCCTCCTCTTCCTCCTCCTTCTTCTTTTAAAAAAATAGACTACTTTGTAGTTTGCATTTCTTCTTGAGTCTGCAGCACCATCAAAGCTGGCCAAATGAACCTTGCTGAACCCTCAGCACTGACACACACACACAATCAGTCAATCAATCAATCAATCAATCAATCAATCAATCAATCAATGGCTGGCTGGCAACAGGAACTGTGGGTTTTCATCATTCAGTTATACAATAGCCACTGAATCACAATGATTACTTTTGGCATGTATTATTGTTCTCTGGTGCTGTTTCTGGTGAATTGGCAGGTTCATAGATTTGATGGATTTCAAGCTGTTTGAGGCCAAAGCAGTAATACCCACTGAGAATGCTTGATGACTTTTCAAAGTTGGCATTGCCACAGCAAGGTGTCCTTTGTTTTTTACCCCACTTTGCTATTACCAGCTACTATAGAACTCTCTCTTACACACACAAATGCACCCTCTCTCTCTCTCTTTCTCCCTCTCTCTCTCTCTCTCTCTCACTCACTCACACACACACACACACACACACACACACACAGAATATCTTCCACTTAGCTGATTTATGATTTTTTGTGTCCTACTACTGAACAGTTAAAATAAGTCTGAAAAGGACTAAAGTTTGGACATTGAGAACAAAATATAAAAATAGCAGGGGAGCCACACATTCAGAGGAATACATATTATAGCATTGAATTTCTTCCTTTTGTTCTCCAATACATACTGTATGTAATACAAGATCCATTCATTAAGATAATCATTTCTATGCTCTTTTCATTGGTATCCAGAGGTGGAACTTATTCCAGATGTGGAATGAAGGTGATGAAATACATGATGCCATTCAGCATTTGTGTTACAGGTAATAGCAATAGCATTTAGATTTATATACAGCTTCACAGTGCTTTTACAACCCTTTTACAGAGTCAGCATATTGCCCCCAACAATCTGGGTCCTCATTTTACCCACCTCGGAAGGATGGAAGGTTGAGTCAACCTTAAGCCAGTAAGATTTGAACTGCACAACTGCTGCAATTGGCAGTCAGCAGAATTAGCCTGAAAATGCTGCATTCTAACCACTGCACTACCATGATAAGAGAGTTCACAGTTCTAATTACCATTATCCACCAAGTAATTCATTTTAAAATGTGCTACTGTCTATATTACTGTCTATATTATTGAGGGACGCAGTGACTCAGTGGCTAAGGCGCTGAGCTTGTTGATCAAAATGTTGGCAGTTCAGCAGTTTGAATCCCTAGTGACGCATAATGGGGTGAGTTCCAACTACTTGTCCCAGCTTCTGCCAAACTAGCAGTTTGAAAACACATAAAAAATGCAAGTAGAAAAATAGGGACCACCTTTGGTGGGAAGGTAACAGCGTTCCATGTGCCTTTGGCATTGAGTCATGCCGACCACATGACCACGGAGACATCTTCGGACAGCACTGGCTCTTTGGGTTTGAAATGGAGATGAGCACCACCCCCTAGAGTCAGGAACGACTAGCACATTTGTGCGAGGGGAACCTTTACTTTTACCTTACTGTCCATATTACATAGGATAGTAGGTTTAATGCTATACAGGAGGGGGGGGAAACTATTGTTGACTTTTCACAGTTTTAAAGCAAGATCTAAAACAACCTTGAGCTTTTCTCAGAGAAGTTGCTACCATCAACTGTTATAGCCAAGCATCTTGGGGCACCTAAAAGACTGAACAATGTATCACTAGACTTCAATATATCACAGACCCTTGGTTGCTTTTCATGGAACCTTGTTTTGACATGTTTGAAATGATATCTAAACAACAAGGGATGTTTTATTTCCACTACTTCCTGCTTGTATCAGCGTTTGAAGGTTAATTTGGAAGTCCTTCAGAAGG
This sequence comes from Ptyas mucosa, assembly GCA_012654045.1. Taxonomy (NCBI): domain Eukaryota; kingdom Metazoa; phylum Chordata; class Lepidosauria; order Squamata; family Colubridae; genus Ptyas; species Ptyas mucosa. The sequence continues at coordinate 14,451,474 of WNWU01000063.1, forward strand.
GAAAAATATCTCAAAAACTTCAAATATGTCTACTCTGGAAGTAAAAAAAAAGACTTAGTTTTTTTTTTCTTTTTCCTTGAGGGCTAACCTAATAATTTGTAAAATGAATACATAACGATCCATACTTGGATTTTGGATTTCATTATGCAGAATTCTTCATAACAGAAAGGATAAAGAATCTATGCTATCCTCTTAATAACTGTTTGGAATTAATCTACATCCAGGCTCTGTGACTGGCTGATATTAATGGAAAAATGAATTTGTAAAGTTTTTCTCAGCTGTATTCACTCAAAATTTGCTCATAGCATTACTGTGTTTCCCCAAAAACAAGACCCTATCTTATATTTTTTTGAACCCTGAAATAAGTGCTTGTCCTTATTGCCATGTGCTCAAAAGCCCGATTGGGCTTATTATCAGGGGATGTCTTATTTTGGGGAAAACAGGGTAACCATCTTTAAAGGGATTGTTTATTAATGTATTTATACATTCAATCTTTTGTAATAAGTAACTAAAATTATTATAAGAGCTGAGGTGGCGCAGTGGTTAGAGTGAAGTACTGCAGGCTACCTCTGCTGCCTGCCAGCTGCCTGCTATCAGATCAGATCAAATCTCACTGGCTCAAGGTTGACTCAGCCTTCCATCCTTCCGAGGTTGGTAAAATGAGGATCCAGATTGTTGGGGGCAAATATGCTGACTCTGTAAACCGCTTAGAGAGGGCTGTAAAGCGGTATATAAGTCTAAGTGCTATTGCTATTGCTAAATGTGTAACTGATCACAAGAATATTTATGGGATTGTGAAAAGGGAAAGGAAGGGCATAAAATCATTTTCTTTTTATTTATTTATATCCCACTTGTATTATTTTTTACAATTAACTGAAGGTGGTGAACAAACACAACCCTTGTGTCTTTCTTTGTCCTATTTTTGCCACAATAACAGCAACCCCATGAGGTGGATTCACCTGAGAGACAGTGACTGGCCTGAATTCACCCAGCTGGCATTCATGGCTAAGGCAACACTAGAACTCAGGGTCTCCCACTTTCTAGCCTGATACCTTGACCACTAGATAAAAATGGCTCTTTAGGAAATTTTTATACATAAAGGCCAATGGGATTGCTGCGTATGCTGCTTGTGGATCTTCCATTTATGTCAAAGCCACAAAATTTCCTAACTTTTTAAGCCAGGTTATTTTACAGACAGAAAATAAACATTTCCACATGGAAAGCTTTCTGAGGTAGTTATAGAACGCTGTTCAAAAGTCTGTTCAGCTGAAGCAGCTGAAATGTTTTTTTCAGCAATCTTGTAGCTATTTCCTGAAAAGAATTGTTGAATGTCCATTTAAAGTTTAGGCTGCTGAAATTCAAATGCTTTATCTCCCACAGCTGAAATCGCTTTACTAATATATTAAAAAAAAGTCATTCAATTGCTGGTATAAAACTTAACAAACATAGCTTAAATGTTAGATTTCCATGTCAATTACAGTTATTATTTGTTGTCTTTTATTTGGGATTTTTAAAGCATTGTCTGGCATTGGTCTGGCACTACATTTCTTTTAGAGTATTGTCTGAATGAAATAACCCATCACCAAACCCAAGATAAACATTTTTTTAAAAAAATCAGACTTACAGATATTTAATCCACATTTGTATTACAAGTTTCCATAGACTTTGTCAAATAATAATCAAGAAAAATTCCTTATCCCAGGAATTACTAAATCCAGAGTTTATTATAAATTGAACTTTAATCCAGTGCCTGCTGACTTCTGATAAACCCATTTATGTTTCCATAGTGGTGGGGAAAAAAACACCAGATGCCGCATGCAGTAATTTAAGAAATAATTTCTCCTTCTCGTCATCAGTGATCCAAATAAAAACTTACAAACACACAAAAAGCATAGTAATGAAGGTTAAAATATTTGATCACATATTGAACCATAGCAACTCAGAATGTAGCCACAATACTAGTGGTGCTAGCACTGGAATTTGAAAATGGGAGCTTTACATAACAGTATTCTGGATCCTAGTTGCAAATGTGATAATTGGAATATTTCCATATCTCTCTATGGAAATTGCAGAAATTTTAAGGGCAAATTTAGCCATAAAAAGTGGGTGAAGGAGAGTATAGAATATATCCCCAGCACTGAGTGCAACATGTCTCACACCTGTCAAAAATGCAGCCTGGGGGAAATGAGAAATGTTAACTAATTGATTGGTACCCTAAGGCAAATATTCCTCTACATCTTATTGATGCTCCATTTCATACTGTGTCTCATCTATCCTTTGAGAAAACATAACCCTAAACATAACCCATTGTATCAAGAAAGCCTATAAATTACTAATATAACCTCCATACCACTCCTCTAGATAGGAGATTAATCCTCTCTAAGTGGAAAAGTAATACCCAAGGGGTGGAGAGGTCACTTCTTTAGCTAATAATCTATCACCAGGTCTTAACTTCTATGCTGGCTTTCCTACTTCAAGTCTAAGAATGACATTGATGACACATCATGGAGAAACAACAACTAAATTTGAAATTTAGTTTGTACTGCTTTGATATAGGATACAGTAAGGTATATTTGTAAGGTATTTTTTTTGAGTTTGAAGAAGACAGGCTGTTGTGTAGTTTATCTGTGGAAACAGAAGTGGCTCTGCAGTCCCAATCTGGAAAATCAGGGTCTAGCACAATGGGGGCACTGTTGTAGCAACTATAAGTGTTATTCTGTGATGCTGCTCATCAGGGATGAAATGCTACCAATTCAGACCGGATCGGGCGATCCGGTAGTAGAAAATGCTACCAGTTCAGGCGAATCGGTATTTCTGATGATCATCTGATCAGCTGTGATGCATGATTTATATTATCTAGAATCGTCGGATTTCCTGCTTTCTAGCTAATCTAAACCAAATGGCACAGCGGATTCCCCCAGGGGTGAAATGTAAAATTTGTTACTACTGGTTCTGTGGGCGTGGCTTGGTGGGGGGTAGGGTAATGTGACTGGGTGGGTGTGGCCAACTTTTTTTTTCTTTTTACTTTTAAAAGCATTTTTTCTATAACCGCTTTGGCCGAAGAGGTTGTAGAAAAAATGCTTTTAAAAGGCTCTGACAATCCCAGCTGATTTGTCTGATCATCAGAGCCTTTTAAAAACATGTTTTTTACAACCTCTTCGGCTGAAGAGGTTGTACAAAAAATGCTTTTAAAAAGCTCTGACGATCCCAGCTGAGCCACGTGATCATCAGAGGCTTTTTTTTTTACTTTTAAAAGCATTTTTTCAGCCGAAGAAAAAAAGGCTTTTAAAAGTTTTTTTAAAAAAGCCTCTGATGATTGTGTGGCTCAGCTGGGCATTGGGGGGGCAGGGATTTTTGCTACCAGTTCTTCGAACCATCCGCCACCATCGCTACCAGATCGGGCGATCTGCTCCAAACCGGGAGCATTTCATCCCTGGATTCACCCCCTCGCTGTTCTACTTATCTTTGCAGACTCGGAAGACTTCAAAATGTTTCTTTTTTAGCGCTGCGCAGGCGCACCTCAGGCAAAGACATGCTCGGTAGCAGACTCACAGAACCGGTAGCAGACTTTAGAGGATTTCTGCTGCTAATGGTCTTGTATCAGGTTTGGGCAGTGCCTGAGTTACCTGAGTGCATGTCACAGTGGCATAGGGTTTCTTTCACAGCATTTTATAGACCTTGAGGTCTTTTCCCAGACTCTGGAAATACAGTGGTCATGCATTCTGTCCCACCCACTTCATCTGAACTCAGGGACTCAATGCTGGTGAACCTCGTGTGATTCAAGACCCACAAGTTGGAGACATGTTCTTGTCAACCAATCCAAGGATGGAGCAGAGAGCACATATGTGAAAATTCTTTAGTTCTTTGATAATACTTATGTTATTATAACCAGTGAAAGTAATTTTAACCATCCTATGGAGGCAACTTCTTGGTATGTCTACCTAAGGGCACTAAGACAAAGCCATTGACCTGTCCAAAATATGGGTTATCATCCCTGTAGTTTTCCACATGTTGGAATTGCAAATATATAGCTAAAAGCATTTTCTATTCAGTTAGGTTACCATAAGAAACCTGAAAGTTCAAGGTGTTTAATTGCTATGAGTATACAGTACCTTCCGTTATTAAGAAAGGGCAGATTCAAGAATAGTGAAAAGGATCACAAATTCTTTTTTCTCCCTTCATTTTTATGCAAAAAGCCCATAAGAGGCCTTTTGCTTCTATATCGCTTTACTACATACTATAGTAAAGTATTGCTGATACTATATCAACAATAAATTACTAAATCTCCAGTAAATGTAAATAATGTTTTTTTTTTAAATTTGATTTATATGCCGCCCTTCTCCGGAGACTCAGGGCGGCTTACAATGTGCTAAGCAATAGCCTTCATACTTTTGTATATTTATACAAAGTCAGCTTATTGCCCCCACAAACTGGGTCCTCAATTTACCTACCTTAGAAAGGATGGAAGGCTGAGTCAACCTTGAGCCTTGGTGAGATTAGAACCTGCAATAATTGCAGGCAGCTGATGTTAATAACAGGGTGCTTTAGACCACTGTACTATCCAAGGCTCTTTTGTCAGGTGCAAGAAATCAGGAACCAAGGTTGCTCAAATGAGTAGAGGTTTAATCCATGCTAGCTCACTACAATAATAATAATAATTAATAATCAAGTCCAATTGGCAATAGATAAGAGTCAGTGGAATTTAAGGAGGACTGGACTTGGATTTCTTGTGGGCATGATGGGATTCCAAACTTATGGCATGCTTGACCCCTCCCTTGGGCTCAGCCTGGATATCTACAGCAGAGGTGTTAAACTCGATTTCATTGAGGGCCGCATCCGGGTTGTGTTTGACCTTGGGGGCAAGGGTAGGTGCGGCCAGGGTGGACATGGCCAGCTCAACATCACTTGTGTCAGGGATACCTGTGGAGGCCCGAGTACTCTGCCAGCAAAAACAGCTTGTGAGCTCTGTTTTCAGCTGTGACAGCCTCCTGCAACCCTCTGCCAGTGAAAATGGAGCTTGGGAGGGCTCCATTTTTGCTGGCAGAGGCACCGTGGACTCTGTTTCCAGGGCAGCCCCACAGGCCAGATCTAAGCACTCCGTGGACCGTGGACCGGATCCATCTCCTGGGCCTGGAGTTTGATACCCCGTCCTACAGTTTTTTCTTTAATCAATTAGACAACTTGGGTTTATATCTATTACAGACTCTCAATATGACACATATGATAAAAAATAATTAAAACCCACATTAACCTAAACTTTATCATACCATGAACATCCATGCCATCCAAATCTCAGCTCAACCCTTTCTAACTGTAATAATCCCTTGTTTCTCAGCAACATCCATTCTTCTATCCAGACAAAACAAGAAGCAGTAAAATGCAATTTCAGATCTGGTCATTCCAATCATCCTCTTTCCTTTGCATCTTGTAACCCTTTACATTTAACTGATGGTTTCCCCCTTCCTCTTGTCATATAAATGTAAATACGTCTTGTTGCCACTGATTAAGTGGTCTGCCTGTTGTCAAAATAGGTCTTATCTAAAATAGAAACATTATTCTTTGGAAGGCCTCAGAAGTTTTCCAAAGGTTTTCTTAAGCATTATGAAAATGGAACAAGTAACCTCAACAAAAAGGCCTGGCAGAGCCAGCAGCTGTCTTATATAGGGCTAGACCAGGTGCTCCTCATAAGCAGCCAGAAGGAAGATGACTAAAATCAGTTGGGCATGGTATGGCCTGTCTAATGTAGGGTAGGAGAGGCTTTGCACTGTGGCACTGGAGTAGCTGGCCAGTGAAGGGTTTGAGACAGCCATCCTTGGCAGCAGTGGTCCTGAGGCTGAAGTAGACGCCCGTGGGCAATAGCAGCTGTCTGAGATTACTGAAAGCCCTGACCTCTACTTCAGTCCAGGTTCCATTCCCAAGGAGCACAGGGCAGCCAAAAAGGCAGAGATGGGAGAGGGATAGAGAGGGACAGAGACAGAGGAAATTGAAGCAACCCTGAGGTTATAAGTGCGGGTGGCCTGCCAAGCATCCAAATTTTGATCACATGATTATGGGAGTGCTGCAATGACCATGGCTTCAGCAACTGGGCATAAGTACCATTGATTCAGAACCTCTATAACTTTGTACATCAGCTGAATGAATGTTGGTAACTCAAGGACTATCTGTAAAAGATGTTCGAGAAAGGTTTAATTTATTTCTCTCCATACATTTTTCTTTTGGCTTTCACCAATTTGTTCTTTTGTGGTTATATGGATATAACACTTTTAAATGAGATACATGAAATTGTGATTATCAGTATGGTAACTTTTAAAACAGTATTTTATAAACAGCTTATTTTGTAGACTCTGGAACTTCTAAGGGTTCCCACTGAAATAATCAGTCTGTATTATTCAAAAGACAAAGTTGTAAAGGGTCTTGAAAGACATCAATTGACACGCATACACTTTATATTTACGGTAGAGTAGTACATTCATCATGTTTAATTTATGTGGCAAATTTCTAAAATTCAATTATTAATTCATACATTATAATCAACTGAGAAAAACACAGTAATCCAACACCATTTTCACATGAAAAGTTGTGAAGCTGAGCTCAACTCTAAGACAATTTTAATTAAATTAAGATTTTCAGGGTGATACTTGAATTCACTGCAGAACATCTTTTTGGAGCCCTAAATAAAATCCCATTATCCCATTGATTGATAAACAGATAAAGAGAACTGTTACTTTCTACTAGAGATTGCAAAGTACCATCTTCATTGTGCTCGTTCTTGCTTGAGTAAGGAAACGGGAAACAATCTGTTGTTCCTGTTCCTTCCTTGTGGGTAGGATCCTCCTGGCAATTCAACATCTATATCAGTGGTGGGATTCAAATAATTTAACAACCGGTTCTCTGCCCTAATGACCATCTGGATAGATGTGGTTGGGTGGTCATGTGACTGGGTGGTCATGGCCAACTCAACATCACTTGAGGGGCCCTTCACCTTGCCTGGCCTCTAATAACTGTGGAGATGCTGCAACAGTTGTTAAGTGTGAAAAATGGTCATAAGTCACTTTTTTCAGTGCCATTGTAACTTTGGATGGTCACTAAATGAATTATTGTAAGTCAAGGATTACCTGTACAAAAATATAAAAAGCTTCTTTGTTTGCAAAAAGCTGCCCTAAATACCAATCATTAGATTAGAAATACCTGCAAGCTGGAATTACAAATCAGGCAGGGTGCCAGAGCACCTTGAGGAATTAAAATAGTTAAAATGCAACAATAACTATCAGCAGCCAATTCTTGCTCATAAAGTGAAACTCTTTAGTAGAGAGGTCATTTAAGCTCTCCAGAAAGTGGGTGGGCATACTTAGGCTACAAAATGCAAAGCTAAAGAGACAAATTAAAATAGCATAGAGGAGACCTAGGTTCAAGTCTCCACTCTCCCAAGCTTGTCAGGATCACAATAAATTTAGTACATGCCACAGATATCTAAATAAACTTCAAGCCTGTCTTGGAAGAAATATCCATCTGGTTCAGTTCCAATCTGGGAGAAAGACACTGGAAACATGGAGACTAAATAGAAAGATGGCTTAATGATGAAGCAGAGCCACATGAGAGCTAATCCCATCCTTCCTTTATTTAGACCTTGCTGCAGGGAATTTTCCCTATGAATAGAGCTATCTATCTCTTTATCTCTTAAGTGCTGACATCTGCTGTGGGCTATTAAGGAATGTGGGGGCCGCTTTCTCCCTCTAAGAAAACATATCTAGGAAAATATATTCTTCCTTTTTAATATTTCTCAAAATATTTCATTCTTCTAGGAGAGGGGTGGGTGCTAACTTTCTACAATTGGTGCCATGTTATTAAGCCTTATTATCATGAGAGAAAACTAAAATGAATTGGAAGGAGGATCTACTTACTATCAGTGAGCAATCATGTGCCTTGGCCATTCTGAAGCAATGCAAGAGACTCCTGTCCCAAATGTGCTTTTTCAAGAGGTAACTTGACTTTCTTGAAACCAAGAAAGTCCAGTTGCTTCTTGAAAAAAGCACCTTTGAGACAACCATGACCTTGATGACTGAAGAATCCCCGTAGACAAGAGACTCCTGTGCTCAGTGAACTGACAAAGCACCCTTTCCCACCCAGGAGAAGCAATTGTTAGATCCATTTGCACCACTTAAAGATACCAACTGGCCTCACCCACCTCACAAAATATCCTAAGGAAATCATCCAGATTTAAGGAAAGATCACATGCCCCCAGAAAGGCAGTAAAAAAAATCAGACATAGTGCCAAGCTTGCATCCTGCCTCTCAGCCATTTCTTCTATGGCTATGCTAACCCTTATGTAAACAGCTCTTAACCCAACTAGTCCCTCCTCCCAAGCCCTGGAATAAGAGTACCAGCAAAAGCGGGGGGCGGAGGGGAGGAAACCTCCAGAGAAGCTGCTCAGGCTACAAAAAGTCTGGGCATACTGCTAAGAACCTTTAAGGGCTGTTACAATGTAACAAGGCTTACTGAGAGGCAATTTCAGAAAACACTTAAGCAGGGCAATAATAAACAATTACACAGGCACACCAGAATGCCTCCTTCCTGCCTTCCTGCCAGGACTAACCCCATAAAGTGGGGAAAAGAAAAGGCTGTTGGAAGGAGATTTCTTCCAACAGTTGATTTGCAGAAATGCTCAGAAAGTTAGCTACCAGTTTGCCTGAACTGGTGAGAACCGGCTGAATCCCACCACTGATCTATATGAAACTACTAGGAGTGATCATCCAGGAATAAAAATTTGAATGGTATTTATGAATATGAAAGTTGAATATGTACTTTATGCAGCTTATATCCAGGGTAATATGACTCTTTCCATCTTTTTAAAAAAAAATTATTTATATGCCGCCCTTCTCCAGAGACTCAGAGCGGCTTACAATGCATTAAGCAATAGCTTTCATACTTTTGTATATTTTATACAAAGTCAGCTTATTGCCCCCACAAACCAGGTCCTCAGTTCTTCAGGTATATCAGTTCCTGTGGTTAGCTTCTGCTTGGATTGGACTGTCTGGATAAGGCAGAAGAAGCTAAAAGCAATCAATGCAGCTTTGAAATGTTGGAAGTTGGTAATAACTAGGCTTGGAGAGAACATTACCTCCTCTGGATGGGGCCACACTCTCCCTAGTAGAGAGCTACTCCATTCTTACAGTGTTTTTCAGTGCTTTTCTGAGACGATGGTGAGGGGTACTCTCTTGTAGTGTTCTCCACTGCCTTTTTTGTCTTTCAAATAGATTACAATCTGGCAAGGGTGTTACAGAGTGAAGAGGTTTCTGTTGAACTTTGCCTTCAGAGGTTGTGAGTGCTCTATTCCTGGGGATTTTCAAGAAAACAGTGGGCAGCAACTTGTCCATAATGGTATAGAGTGTCCAGCTTGAGTAGGGGGTTGGGTTAGAAGACTTCCAAGGTCCCTCCCAACCCTATTATTCTTTGTTCTATAATCTAACCCCTTGAACTTTGGACTTGTGCTTAAATGAAAAACAGTAATCAGATTTGCCTTAGGTTGATGGCATGTCTGGAGTTGTACATTCAAATCATAATATGATGGTATGTCCCTCTACGAAAGAGACGGGTGATTCAAAAAGGTGAAAAATAAATGAGTAAGTAAGTAAGTAGGTAGGTAGGTAAGTAAGTGAGTAAGCAAACAAACAAACAAACAAACAAACATGTGACACAGAGTTAAATGTGTGTGGTGTTGAAAGATAAAACCAATACAAATTCATTTTTAAAAAATTTTGCTCTCATCAATTTTATTATGGTTCAGAGAAATGAAATCTGAACTCAACTTGTCCAGACAAAAGGTGATAAAAGAAACAAAAAACAAAATCTTATCCATGAGAGACTGAATAGACACATACAGAATGTGTTTTTTCAAACCAAATCTTGTTTTTTATTAATAATATGTGCTATGTCAATGCTGCCACAAAAGGAACATGTAAACAAAATAGTAAATAACATCCTACATCTTGAGCATGGCCACTAATATGGAGAGATAACACTGAGACCAGATTTGAAGAATAGTGAAAGTTCAACAAATTCTTACTGTTGGTTATAAATTGCTCTTTTCCTACCTGAGATATTTGCAATGACATGAAAGAATACTGGAGACAAACTTAAGTCTCCAAATTCTGGGTGTCATACCCAATTGTGGACATTAATTTGGGTTATCCAACCTTTCCTCTAGATCAGGGTTCCCCATCTTTTCTATGCTTCACACCCCTACAAAATGTTTGCACCCCCTGAAAAAGTAATGTGAATCATGATTTGTCACTAAGGGACTGTCACACCACTGAAATTCCCTCTTGCAAGGGACACAAGCCACAATTGGTTGCATCCCCTGAAATTCCACTTCACTCCCCTGAATATGGATAGATAGATAGATAGATAGATAGATAGATAGATAGATAGATGGATGGATGGATGGATGGACGGACAGACAAACAGATAGAAAGAATTTATTGGCCAAGTGTGATTGGACACACAAGGAATTTGTCTTTGGTGTATATGCTCTCAGTGTTAATAAGGAGGATAAAATACATTCATTGAGAATAAAAAGATACAACACTTAGTGATAGTGATAGTCAAGATTACTAATAAGCTATCAAATCGTACTAGGAAACAAATAAAAACAATATAAATTGAAAGATACAAGCAACATGGTTATAGTAATAAGTGGGAAGAGATAGATACTAGTAAGGAAAGCAAGCAGTTTGGGAATCCCTGTTCTAGGTATTCCAAGTACAGCACTTGGATGGGAAACAAGAGTTGATAAACCTGAATCTAATCTCTGGATAAATACCTTTACTTTAGGTTGAAACTATACTGCTCCCCTAGTGGGCTGACCCATCTAATGTTGGCAGACAGCTACAAATTTTCCTGGGAAATAGCAATCCAAAAGAAACAGTCCTCTATGGTTTCTTCAGTGATGCCATCTTAGAGTCAAGTTAGATCAATGGCAATAACAATAGCACTTAGATTTATATACCATTTCATAGTGCTTTACAGCCCTCTCTAACTGGTTTACAGAGTCAGTATATTGCCCCCAACAATCCGGGTCCTCATTTTACCGACCTTAGAAAGATGGAAGGCTGAGTCAATCTTGACCTGGTCAGAATCAAACTCCTGGCAGTGAATAGTGTGTTAGCCTGCAATACTGCATTCTAACCACTGCACCACTGCTCAATACTAAGCAAAGGAACTTAGATATAGAAGATCAAACAGAAATGGCTGTTTTCTCTCTTAATATTACTGCAAATAATCAAAGTTTAGTATCTAAACCCGTGATGGCGAACCTATGGCACATGTGCAGGAAGTGGCACACAGAGCCATCTCTCCAGGCACGCCAGCCGTCACCCATTGCTCTTCCGGGTTCTGGCCAGCTGGTCTTTGCGCTGTGCTGGAAGTGCTGGAAACTGGGAAGAGCAGCTCCCTGACACGCATGCATGTGCTGGGAAGCTGAGCTTCCGGTTTCCGGCGCATGCATGCGTGCTGGCCAGCTGGTCTTTCACTGTGCATGCACGCCAGAAACTGGAAGACCAGGTGACCAGCACACATGCACATGCTGGAAACCAGAAGACTAGCTTCCCAGCTTAACTCTTCCGGTTTCCAGTATTTCCCTGCCCACACATGCGCACTCCCATTTCGGCACTCAGTGCCGAAAAGGTTGGCCAACACTGATCTAAACCAACCTCATATTTATATCATATCACAGGTCTCAAAGTTAGGAGAGCTTTATCCTTAGAATGATTTAAAGTTTTCCCACAACGGTCTTGTAAGGGACATAAAGAAAAGCCTCACATGAAACTCAATACTGTTCCTGTGATATTAGTACCATAGAAACCATTTTTTTAAAAAAAATGATTTATATGCCGCCCTTCTCCGGACACTCAGGGCGGCTTACAGTGCGTTAAGCAATAGCCTTCATACTTTTGTATATTTATACAAAGTCAGCTTATTGCCCCCACAATCTGGGTCCTCATTTTACCTACCTTAGAAAGGAAACCATAACCCACGTTCTTCTGTATTGCCAGTTGTATGGAGACATTCATCAGCAGTTGATTACACTCTTATTTAAATTTCCGGGTCAAATTACATTTCCCCATATCCAATTCCAAGAACTTCAACCTGTTCTCTGTTTCATAGGACACTAATGAAACTTCATGGGGCTAATTTATTTGATGGGAGGTTTGAATATGTACAGTATATGAATACATGCACAAACATCAACCCCTTGAATATTTAGCAGCTTCTTCAATTGGAACAAGAAATTAACGGAATGCTACGCAGATTGTATTAAACTAGTATATTATTTTTATAATTAACAATATAATTGTGCAGTTCTATAGAGAATCACAATAGGTGGGAATGCTTTGCAAAGAGTTAAACAAATTTAGTAATGTTAGTATAGATAGTAAAATTATTAAATTCTTTTAGTTTAAAGTACACTATCTTGCAATATTTCTATCTTAATTTCCCCCAACGTTTTTCTTTCCATCCAGCATCTATTCCAGAGGTGGTATTCAGCAGGTTCTGACCAGTTCTGAAAAACTGGTAGCAGAAATTTTGAATAGTTCAGAGAACTGGTAAATACCACCTCTGACTGGCCCTGCCCCCATCTATTCTCTGCCTTCAGAGTCCCAGCTGAAGGAAATGGGGATTTTGCAGTAACCTTCCCCTAGAGTGGGGAGGGAATGGAGATTTTACAGTATCCTTTCTCTGCCACGCCCACCAAGCCACGCCCACAGAACCGGTAGTAAAAATATTTTGAATCCCACTACTGATCTATTCATCCATCCATCTTACCTCTTATGTATCCAGTGAACTCAACCAACAAAAATATTCTGGTATTTATGTCTTCTCCATTCTAATTATATCTCTATCATGAAGGTTCCTTGGTGATCTCTGAGCTTGACTGTTTTCTTGCATCGATGATGTTACCTAGTTTGGGTAATGAAATATCTGCAAAACAAAAAGAAAAACAATAACCAAGCTCAGGGAGTACCAGTGACCCCTCATTTCAACCCTGAGCTACAAATACTCTCCTTTATTGATATCTCTATCCTTTGAGCACCATATATCAATTGGTGAAGTTGGGCCAACATGGTTCATGGCTCCACATATTCATTTTATTGCACATTCTTCAGCTGCAGAGTGTGCTGTAGAATATATATCAGCTTTTCTGCCTACTTGTAACGAAGTGTGGGAATTACTTCAGGAAATGAGATGCTGCCTAGGAAATGGTCAGAAAAGAAGGAGCACAGCCCCCAGCTACATAGTATGCAGAGAAAGATGATTAGGAGGGACCTTCACTAAGTTATATATCTGTAGAATAGAATAGAATAGAATAGAATAGAATAGAATAGAATAGAATAGAATGGAATGGAATGGAATGGAATGGAATGGAATGGAATGGAATGGAATGGAATGGAATGGAGTGGGGTGGGGTGGGGTGGGGTGGGGTGGGGTGGGGTGGGGTGGGGTGGGGTGGGGCGGGGTGGGGCAGGGCGGGATGGAACGGAATGGAACGGAACGGAACAGAACAGAACAGAACAGAACAAAATATCTTTATTGGCCAAGTGTGATTGGACATACAAGGAATTTGTCTTAGGTGTATATGCTCTCAGTGTACATAAGGATAATAAAATTCATTCATCAAGAATAAAAAGATACAACACTTAGTGATAGTCAAAATTACTAATAAGCTATCAAATCGTACTAGGAAACAAATAAAAACAATATAATTGAAAGATACAAGCAACATGGTTATACTGGGAAAAGATAGATACTAGTAAGGAAGAAAAGAATAATAGTAAAATAGACTTATTTGACAGTGTTGTGGGAATTAGTTGTTAAGCAGAATAATGGCATTCGGGAAAAAAATATCCTTGTGTCTAGTTGTTTTGGTGTGCAGTGCCCTATAGCATCTTTTTGAGGGTAGAAGTTGGAACAATTTATGTCCAGGATGTGAGAGGTATGTACGTATTTTCACAGTAAGTAAATAAATAAATAAAATGGTGGCTCAGTGGCTAAGACACCGAGCTTGTCGATCAGAAAGGTCAGCAGTTCGGCGGTTCGAATCCCTAGTACAGGTCTCCTGTGTGAGCAGGAGGTTGGACTAGATGACCTCCAAGGTCCCTTCCAACTCTGTTACTGTTGAAAATAAAATAAAATAAAATAAAATAAAATAAAATAAAATAAAATAAAATAA
>WNWU01000063.1:14482827-14503628 GCA_012654045.1 Ptyas mucosa
TATATATATATATATATATATATATATATATATATATATATATATATGGTGGTAGTTTGTACCAGTGGTGAAATCCAATTTTTTTTACTACCGGTTCTGTGGGCGTGGCAGGGGAAGGATACTGCAAAATCTCCATTCACTCCCCACTCCAGGGGAAGGATACTGCAAAATCCCCATTCCACTCCCCATACCTGGGGCCAGCCAGAGGTGGTATTTGCCAGTTTTCTGAACTACTCAAAATTTCCGCTACCGGTTCTCTGAACTGCTCAAAATTTCTGCTACCGGTTCTCCAGAACCTGTCAGAACCTGCTGGATTTCACCCCTGGTTTGTACCTTATCTATGCAACTAATTGAAAGTAAGTATGTGATGGAGTAAGTTAATGAGTGAGTGCACCATGTGAGAAAAATATATTTGGAGTCCACAGATGTTTGGTGTTGCTGTTGTACCCTATGCAGACCAGGGGTAGGTTCTACTTACCTTTACTACCGGTTCGCAATGGGGCCGCACACACGTGCTTGCTTTGCTCGCGCGCATGTGCACTCTTCTGCACATGCGCAGAAGCATTTTGATGACATCAGGGTCAGTGGGTGGAGCCTCCCACCGGTTTTACTACCGGTTCTATAAAACCAGTGTGAACCGGGAGCAACCCATCACTGATGCAGACCCTTAAACACTGTAGGGATTGGGGGCCTGGGTTGGGTTTATTATTGACACCACTTGCCTGCCGCAAGTATAAAGGAAAGTTTAATTAGCATGAGTATATTAATGATGGTGGCTGAGATGAGTGTCCTGATGCATGGTTCCCTTTTTTCCCCTCCACCTTATAATTCAGGATGAGAGGAGGTATGGCTGTGGAAAATGGGGAACTAGGTGGTAACAGCATGACTGAAAATAGAAATGTTGAAATGTGATGGTGAGCTGAAGGGTAGGTTGCTATGACAACGTGGAAAATCCCGAAAGTCACGAGTCATGTGGTTTGAAGGTATATAAGGTAATGCTAAAGTGTGAATTGGGGCCAATGGGTCCCAAGCCGTCTCTTGTGACTGCTTGCCGGATTGACCCTCATTGCAATGTGATTAATGTAAATGCTTCGTATTTGTTATGCTTTACATTTCTGATAAACCTCTGAATCCTACAGTGAGACCTTTGTGGTGTGCTGTCTGTTCAATTTTTATTAAGGGCAGCTATGCTCTTGATTCAATTTTTCCCCTGACAACCACAGACAGTATCATACAGATGTCATGCATGATAGTAAAAAAAAACCCATGCTCTAGTAATCAGGGTCACTCTTGCTGATGCTCATCACATCCATGCAGCTCAAATAGTGACACTGATGTCTGGGACAAGATACAGCTCCCAATAGACTATGTGGTAAAAGTCTATGTTCTTTTGAGAAGGTGCAAGGGTATGTTGCTAGTATGCTAACAAGGAGTTCACCAGATACACGTGGTTAGTAGTTCAACTGGTTCTATCTGGTTTGGGCGAACCAGTAGCAGCAGCTGCGGGAGCCTCTGTCCACCCGCCCGGATGTCATCGCGTCCTGTTTTTGATGCACGGAAGGCCCTGCATGCATGCTCACATTTGCAAAGGTAAGTGAATACCACCCCTGGCTAGTGGGGAGGATGGGGTGATAGAGAGGGGAAAAAAACCCTATTTGGTATTCTAGGTCGGGGGTCCCCAACACCTGGTCCATGGTGCAGTACCAGGCTGCAGCCTATTGGGAACTTGGCCACGCAAGTGGCAGGCAAGCATGCAAAGCTCCATGTGCACAAGCTTTGGGTACATGCACAAAATTATTCCCTCTTCCCACCCACCCCACCGCTGCCACTACCACTGCCGGTCCACAGAGCTAGAAAGATTGGGGACCTCTAATCTAGGTAATTGAAGGTACTCTGTTTTCGGCATTTTTGGCATTTTCTTTAAATTCCTCTCGCTCAGCTTTATGATTCCCTCAAATTTTATTGCCTGCTGTTTGCCTGGAATCAATTTAGTTAAAGTAATGATTAATGCTGCAGGTAAAAATGCAGCCTTAATTCTCTTGCCTCTTTAGATGCAATGAGGCCACTGTGAAGGGTCTCCTCCTCCTCCTCCTCCTCCTCCTCTTCTTTATTTATTCACCTTCCACATGTTATATTTTAAATCTAAGTAAGTCTCTGATATTTTGCCAATATTTAACAAGGGCTCCTGTGAATGTTTCCGAACTGCCCTTCCTCCCCAGCATATCATAATCTATAGCAGAGCCTTAATCCAATTTCTCAACTTTTTAATCTAGCGTCTCAACTGCAAGTGCTAATTTGCCAACCCTGATTTCCTTCAGAAAGACATGATACATTAGAAGCAAATGTAGTGATATTTGAAAAGTAGAGCTGCATCAGACACGGAATTGGGGTCCTTTTAATTGGTGGGCCAATGATAAATTAATAATCACTGTTATTAATTTTTATATATAGGAATGTCAAGTTTTTCCTGCCTTTCTCCCTCCCCCAGGTAGTAATGGTCCAGTGGCTTCCAATGCAAAAAGTTTCAATAATAATTATTATATTTGATTGCAGTGAGCAGGTGTTTGGGCTGGATCTGGCATTTTTAACCACCTATTGAGTCTTTCCCAAGAACCTGGACATAAATTGTTTTTTTAATAATATTAAAACTACCATCACATGATATCAGGCAGTGATGGCTAACCTTTTTGCTGTCACGTGCCAAAAGCGGGAGGAGCGGGGGGGGCGGGTACGTGTGCCCACATCCATAATTCAATGCGCCCCACCCTCCCGCGCAAGTGCATGTGGCCCCCCCCCACTTCCCCCTGCTTTTGGCATGCGATGGCACAGTGGACCTAGTAGGCCTATTTTTTTCCCATCCCCAGGCTCCAGAGGCTTTCTAGGAGCCTGGGGAGGGCAAAAACAGCCTTCCCCATCCCCCCGGAGGCCTTCCGGAGGCTGGAAACAGCCAGTTTCCCGACTTCTGGTGGAACCGGAAGGCCTGAAAATCAGTTGGCCGGTGCGTGCATGCGCGCTGGAGCTGAGCTAGGGCAACACTTGCGTGCCCACCAATATGGCTCCGCGTGCCACCTGTGGTACCCGTGCCATAGGTTCACCATCACGGATATAAGGTGTTCCAAGTAAATCTGCCTTTTGCAATTACCTGGTGGAGATTTGGTCAATACTGATGGTGCTCAAGTGGCATGCGATCCCATGTTTTGGGATTGCATCCAAGGCACCTATACTGTCTTGGCTTTTTTTTTTTTTTTTGCCACTGTCATTCTATTTCTGCCTGTAGGTCTTTGTATTTTGTTATTTTCTCCAGTTCTTTTTCTTCTGTTCTGCTGTCTCCAGATACTGCAATGTCCATTATGCTTTTTCTTTTCTTTTCTTTCTTTTTGGTCTTTCTTATCAGCAAGTAATAGAAATGGCAATAGCACTTAGACTTATGTACCACTTCATAGTTCTTCACAGCCCTCTCTAGGCAGTTTACACAGTTGGCATATTGCCTCTAACAATCTGAGTCCTTATTTTACTGAACTCAGAAGGATGAAAGACTGAGTCAAACTTGAGCCGGTCAGGATCAAACTGCTGGCAATTGGCAGAGTTACTTTGCAATACTACATTCTAACCACCATGCCACCACGACTCTTAAGCCTGGTATGTGGCAGATGTTTGTCTATTAGAACTCCTCCTCCTCCTCCTCCCATTGCCAAGAAATAGTACACATGTGACGGAAGTGGAAGGAGTCTAACCATTAACATCATTTATGGCATGTATCCAGGCTAGTCATGTTATTTTTGCTAATTAATTAGAGTGGCTGGTGTTTGAAAGATTAAATTGAGGCTGGTGCTCTGATTGCATTCCTTCCCCCTTTAAACATTCAAGGAAAGAATCTGCTATGTCTTCTTTGCGGCATAGGTCATTTGAAGAAGCTTTGGGTTGTGAAGTGAGAAACTTTAGTAGGAGCTGAATTTAGCTGAATCAAGGCAAAGTTTGAAAAGCAACATCTAAATTATTTCATTTGTTGCTAGTTGTCGTAGGTAATGTTTTTGTGTTAATAAAGGGCTGCCAGCAGATCCAGAAGAAGGGGTGAAAAAAGGAGAAGTGGATTATATTCAGGTAAAACTTAACAATACAAATGTGTTAGAGTTTCAAATACTCAGTTTCTCTCAGGCTTTGCATGTTCAATATTTTGTGTTCTGACCAGTGGTGGGATTCAAGTAATTTAACAACCGGTTCTCTGCCCTAATGATTTCTTTCAACAACCAGTTTGCCAAACTGGTCAGAAAGTTAACAACCAGTTCCTCCGAAGTGGTGAGAACTGGCTGAATCCCACCACTGGTTTTGACTGATAGGAGCATGTTGAATGGATGACCATTTGCAGTCGTATGTATTCATTAGCATGGCAATTATTGTAACACTTCTGCTGTTGGTTTGTTTTGCTATTGTGATGAACAACAGACTGAACTTTGCTCCTAACTTTTATTTTATTCAGGAGACTGAGATGTTTTCCTTGCTCATGGAACAATTTGTCATGCCAAAAGAATACTCTTCAGCCGAAGAGGTTGTAGAAAAAATGCTTTTAAAAGTTAAAAAAAAGTTGGCCATGCCCACCCAGTCAGATTACACCCCCCCCCCCCAACCACACACACAGAACCGGTAGTAACAAATTTTACATTTCACCCCTATCTCCAGGGATGGTATTCACTTACTTTCCCTACTGGCTCACAAATGTGAGCTCATCAAAAATGTGCCTAAATAGGATGGCATAGAGGCGGGGTGGGGTGGGGTGGGGTGGGGTGGGCCTACCCATGATTTTCTCTACTGGTTCGCCTGAACCTGTCTGAACCAGCTGAATACCACCTCTGATACTCTCACCATCCATGGAAAGCAAAAACTAAAGGAAGGGAAGGATATGAAAGCAAAACCTTTCTTCATAGAGCACAAGAAAGTTGCCAAGCCAGAAAAGCCAAAACCAGAAATTTGCAAAGTAGAAGAATGTGAAAATAGAACAAGAATGAAGACAGAAGGGATACAGAGAGACAGAAAGAGAAATTGCTGTTGTGTTCATAGGAAGGTTGCAAGGTTAAATGGAAGCTGTCCAATTTTGAAAGCACTGAAGGACCTTTACAAAGCAACTTCACATGTGTTAAGGAAGCAAGAAGAATAGCAATATGGAAAATAATTTACATTACCATTTGCTTTTAAGAATGAGAGCTACAAATTGTGCTAGTTATCCTTCAGATATTGTTGCAGAATTGCTTTTGAAACTAGAACCTTCAAAGAAAACTCCTCATTTATCTAGGAAACCCTGGTGTGACTAATGGATTCTAAAGATACCAAGAAGCTTTGTAGGATAACCAATCATTTGCATACCCAAATACATAAATGATTGGACCAAACATTTTGCTTGTAAAGTACATCTCTTTTGGAACTGAAACTGTGAAGCATATAGACATATACAGTATGCCAGAAAAAAATATTTTTCTAGAATAGCTGAAAACTGAATGCCTGGAAAATTTTGGGGGAGCCCTTAAGTAGTCATGTGAAGATTTTTGAGTGGGTGTATTTTCTTTCTGGATTTGGCAGTTATTCCAAAGGATTCTGCTGAATGATTTGTATTGTCGTAATAGTCAATTTGCACAAAATACCAGCCACGATTGACCTCATTTTTGCCCCACATAATTTATGAATATGCTCCATTGTTATCATTCAGGGAATAAATAAGGGACATTACAAAACAAAACATAAATAAATATACTTCATGGCGGGGGGGGGGTTTCATTGAAAAGGATATTGATTACATTGTGTTAGACCTGTCATAGTATTAGCCAAAATGATGCCTAAAATAATCACAGAAATGAAGACACGAGAAAAAACACAGTGTAGTAAAAATGGATTTTAAATTGGGAGCAATTTGAATTTTCAGATAACTGAGGCAGTTCATGTATTTTAAAAAAATCAAGATTTGCTTAATCTTTTATTTTATTGAAGATGCAGAAGAAAAGCAATAAAAAATTAAAAAATCCCAAAAGAGATAAGGGACTAAGGAAGGAATAAAAGAGAAAAGACAAAAAACAAAGAAAAAGAAAAGAAATATAGAGAAATGGATTCCAAACTTCTTTACGGAAGTTATAAATGCATTTGTATTTTATTCTCTCTGTATATAATTATATTCTGGCATTCTTCTTTCTATATTTTACCCTAATTGTCAATTGTTTTACCCTAATTGTTTTCAGTTTTGAAAAAAACAATACTTAATCATAAAGAGATTCCTGTCACTGACAAATGTAATTGTTGTCTTTTCTCTAATCACTCAAGTAAAATTTTCTATCTCTAGAGTTGGACACTAAAATTATCTGATTGAAGAAGAATTGAGGCCTTTGAACTGTGGTTGTGGTGTAAATTATTACGTATACCATGGATAGCGAGAGCAACCAACAGAGGGGTGCTGAACTGTATAAAACGAGACACTTCACTAGAAGTGTCACAAGACTATGTCTGATTTACTTTGGCTATATCATGCACAGTGGTGGGTTGCCCGCGGTTCAGTCCAGTTCTATAGAACCAGTAGTAGTAGAGGTTCTGCCCACCCACCACAACGTCTTCTGTGCATGCACCGAAGCGTGTGCGCTCACTCCTATTGCGAATCAGTAGTAAAGGTAAGTAGAACCCACCCTTGGTCATGCATGTAAATTTGTAGAAGAAGTCAGTGATGCTAAGAATGGTTAGTGGAACAAGAAGAAGGAGCAAGCAAATAACATGCTGGCTTGATAACATCAAAACTGATACAAAAATGAGCATCCATGGGTGAGTAGCATGGAGAACATTTGCCTATAAAATCACCAAGAGTCTGTCATGACTGAATGGTTAAAACAACAACAAATTCTCTCATCTTCCCCAACCATTCCTTCACTGTGGGACAGACAAGACAGAACTTTATTTTGGTCACTGACCAATAAAAATACAAGAAAAAAAAAAGAAACAATATCCCCTAACAACAAGAACAGTGGTAACATGAGCATTTCACCAGTGCAATTTTGAACTTTACATTTAAATATGCATTTTGTATGTGAAAGAAGAACATTTCTTGAATGTTGAGAAGTTGACAAGGTTTTTCTGGTTGTTGAAATGATGTCATCGCAAAATACTTATGAAACTTGGTTTTACAGTCAGCCATTACAGGTAGTCGCTTAATGCACACTTATACTCATACTCAAAAAAGCACAACAAAGAATGTTCTTTCTGCACCAACTCAGGAAGCTCAAACTGCCCAAGGAGCTGCTGATACAGTTCCATAGAGGAATTATTGAGTCTGTCATCTGCACCTCTAGAACTGTCTGGTTTGGATCTGCAACCCAACAAGACAGACACAGACTTCATAAGATAAGGCAGGCCGGTGCACCCAGGTAGAGGAGCTACTCCAGACCTGTGACTACCACAGCTCTGGAATATGGGACCGACTTTCCCACCAACATCAGCAAGCCACTGTCAGTCTACCTGTCTTTGTTTACCTTCACTCAGATTGACCAAACTTCTTGAGAGAAGGAACACAAAAGAGGTTTCCAGGCTGTGCCTGGATCAGGCACTTTCTCTCGGGCCTCCCACCTGAAGGCCTCGCAGAAGCAGACAGGTAGGCCCGAAAGGTGGCTGAGCCTCCGCCCTCCAGTGGTCCACAGGATTGAAAATTATGGGTTTGGTGGTCCCTGAGGTCCAAAAGGTTGGAGACCCCTGCTATAGAGCACTGCACACCAGAACAACTAGACTCAAGAACAGTTTTTCTCTAATGCCATCACTCTGCTAAACAAATCTTCCGTCAACACTGTCAAACTATTCACTAAGTCTGCATTACTATTAACCTTCTCATTGTTCCCATCACCCATCTCCTCCCACTTATGACTGTATGACTGTAACTTTGTTGCTTGTATCCTTACGATTTATATTGACTGTTTCCTAATATGATTTGATTGCTTATTTGTACCCTATGACTGTCGTTAAGTATTGTACCTTATGATTCTTGATTAATGTATCTTCTCTTTTTATGTACACTGAGAGCATATGCACCAAGACAAATTCTTTGTGTGTCCAATGACACTTGGCCAATAAAAAAAAAAAAATCTGTTCTATTTGATGACCATTTGAAGTTATGGCTGTAAGTGGATCCCCTGCAGGGCAACTAGATAGCTGCTTGCAGTGGGCCACGTTTGCCACTATGTGTACGTTAGCTGTATTTGGAACAAGAAACTTCTTAAAATGGGCTTCTTTCCCCTTGCTACAGTTACCTTGTTGTGCCCTAATGGAGTTTGGAACCCTTTAGAAAGCCTTGCCAATTCTGTAGAATGAAGAATTGATATCAGCAAAGCTGGGGAACTAATGGAATCTGCCATTCTTGTCAGAAGTGGTAAAACTTGCTGCCACATCTGTACCTAGAGGAGAACAACTGAGATGAAGAATAAATGGATAAATCAGAGGGCATCTCAGGGTGATGGAGTTCATTTAATTGTCCTTCTTGTCTATCCTTCTGTTGTCTGTGTTCGTTTTTCTCTTTGACTAAATTGGAAGAACCAACTGAGTGACATTAATACAGAAGAACCTTGCTAATTAAATGAGGGGTGGGGGGAGAGACATTCATGCAGTTTTGTTGGATTAAAAAGTAAAAAGCTATGGAGGATACTCGCTTAGAAAAAGAAAATATTCAGCTGTATTAAATGGTACTGATGCTAAGTAACTTAGCTCCTTACAGTAGGCATAAATGAACAAATTCCAAATCCAGCCAACTGGTACATGTTTTGAAATGAAAATAAATCACAAAACCATACAGCTGGAAGGAACCATTTATTTTTCTGAGTCTAAGCTACTGCTCTATATACCGAAATATAACATTATAAAACAGATGAATCAAGTAATTGTATTCTTAAGTTCTGAAGCTAAAACAAAGCTCCTTATAAGAAGCATGTGATAAAAGTAGACGACATCTCAGTGCCAGAGTGAATATAGATAAATGTTAGACTTAATAGTCTTACCGATTGGACTCTCTGAAAGAATATGTTAAGATAAAGGTAAAGATTCCCCTCACACATATGTGCTAGTTGTTCCCGAATATAGGGGGTGGTGCTCATCTCTGTTTCAAAGCCAAAGAACCAGCACTGTCCGAAAACTTTGGCTAAACGCCAAAGGTGCACAGAACACTGTTACCTTCCCACCAAAGGTGGTCCTTATTTTTTCTACTTGCATTTTTTACATGCTTTCAAACTGCTAGGTTGGCAGAAGCTGGGACAAGTAACGGGAGCTCACCCCATTACACGGCACTAGGGATTCGACCCGCCGAACTGTCAAGCTTTCTGATTGACAAACTCAGCATCTTAGCCACTGAGCCACCACATCCCACATAAGAATATGTTAGGCCAGCCCAATAATCTTTGCTTCCTTTTTGTTAAGTGGATCTGCCAGAAAAATCTTGTTGTACACTTATGCTTAGCTTTGTCTAAGAGTATAAAGTATCAATAGGAAATGGGCACAGTGATTGATGAGTATAATACACACTGGATGGATGGATGGATGAATCTATTAATATATTTAATTATTTCTTTTAATCGCCTGGTTTCCGGTGCCTGGAATTTATGGAAGAAAAAAAAGGAAGATATGAGAAAGAAGATGAGACATGATTTATTAGCATTGCCTTGTTATCCCATAACCAAAATGGGACAACAGCTAATATATATATATATTAATGTTTATTCAGTAACCACAATTATTTTTGAGATTTTTTTTTAATTTCAAGTGATTGGCAAAATCATTCTGTTGGGTTTTGAACCAAAAAAAATGTAAACAAAACTTTCAGCCACTGCACCCTCTTGACACCAATGATATGGAGGGAAGAAATTATTAGAATGCAAAATGGCTGGCCAACAAAGGATTTTTAATTTCAATATAGTTTTGCTTTGCATTTGTTTATATGAAGTTAACTTACTAACACAAAGAACACAAAGCAACTTCTAGAACAAAAAGACGGGAGGGAATAGCAGCTGGAGAATTAGCCAATGGGAGGATAGGATTGCCTGCAGTCTGGACTTCATATCTTGTTACCTTGTAATCTTGTAAGCATTCACAACTTCTGGAGGCAAGTTGTTCCACTGATTAATTGTTCTAACTGTCAAGAAATTTCTCCTTAGATCTAATTTGCTTCTTTTCTTGATTAGAGTCCACCCATTGTTTCTTGTCCTACCCTCAGGTGCTTTGGAGAATAGCTTGACTCCCTCTTCTTTGTGGCAGCCCCTGAGATATTGGAACACTGCTATCATGTCACCCCTAGTCCTTCTTTTCATCAAGCTAGACATACCCAGTTCCTGTAACCGTTCTTTATATGTTTTAGCCCCCATCCCCTAATTATCATTGTTGCTTTAACCTAATTTTCTTTATAATTTTTATGCAATGCCACTAAGTGAATTTTGCATTTATTTTTCTGTTTTAGTTATAATGGATACCTAAGTGTGTGAAGAGCAAGAATAGATTTGATTGTTATGTTCTGAACACTTATAGTAGTGTCCTATCTTTGTCTTAAACATTTGTATACACTGAATTCTCATTCAGCACATTAGAGGTTTGTCAATACAATCATATACTGCATTCACTGTTACTTCTTATAGCAAATGTGGATTTTCCCGTATCATAAACTCTGGCTCTGAAAAGATGGGTGGAAGTTAGGAAGAAACAGTCCAAAACTTGGCTCGGCTACAAGTAAGTAATAGCAAGATTTTTTTTAAAAAAAAGAAGAAAAGTAAAGCTATACTAAACTACTGGAAATTGAAATGACAGTCTAGTAGAAAATAGTGATAAGGCTGATGTCAAAATCGTATGGCTGAGTGAATATTTGATATGAAGACTCAATTTTGTGGTATTTCGATTCAATTACCAAAATGATTTGAAATGTCGAATCAGATCAGAAGCTTCTTACTTGATTCAGGGAGATTTGGTCTTAATTCAGAGATTTTATACACTTTATATACATTTTATACACTTTGAACATTCAAAGTGGACCAAATGTGGTCACACAGATTTTACATCATGGAAGCAACGTTATTTGACTCATCAAGACACAGAGGAAAGTGGTTCTGGCTTCTCCATGAACTTGTTTTGGAGTGTGTGTGAATTGCATAAGCGTGGAAACATTTTCTGAGTCTTTCATCTGAAAGATCCAAAAGACTTCAAAAGAGTGAAGAATCGTCTTCCAGGTAATGCAATGTGGAGTGCCATGAAATGCCTCTACAAGCCAGACTGTGAGAATAAGGCATGCTATTTTCTCTGCCATTTAAAGTATAGACTTCTTACGTTAAATAGAACATTGGATTTTTAATTTTATTCCGTGACACAATTCTTCATATTCATCAGATGTCTAACAGTCTGGTTTATTAAATTTTTAAAAAATGTTTGCAGTGAGATTATCAGGATGGGGTTATTGTAGTTTTAATCTTTCTTGTTTGTTTGTTTTTGGACATGACATATCTTGAATGAGTTTTGATTCAAATACAGGCTATAAAGATGCTTTAGAAATGTTAAGGAATTTGACAGCAATCAGATTTCTGATACTTAAAATGACTACACTTTGGCAATGAACAAAGGCATCAATTTCAGTTTAAATTCATACAGTATCTCATCTGTTTAATTATTTTCTTAATTGATGTGCACAAATTTGTGACTTTTTTAAATATATGGAATGAGCGGCATATAAACTATGTGAATGAATAAATGTACAAATATTTTGAAAGCATCTTTCCCCAATATGGTATATTTTTTCCATATATGGAAAAATTAATATATATATATATATGTTCTAGTGAAATTCATATCCCAACCACCAAGTCTAGTAGGGACAACTTGCAGCACATCTGGTGGCCTCTTGCTTGCTCATCTCAATTGCAGAAATTGATCACTCAAATGAAAAAGGAAAAGCTCAAGTAGATGTAGGAAAAGAACAGGCAGAGCTGGGGCAGAGTTAAATGTATCATCAGCTTAGAGTCCTTGTGTTGCAACAAGAGATCCAAGGCCAGCCTCCCTTGAATTCTGTTGACCCTTCTCTAGCACCAACTTAGTGCTGACCATTAGTTGACTAGATTCTGGTGTATAGGCTTCTGTTCTGAAACCTTATGAATAGACCTGATTCTTTGCACCTGATAGCAATGGATTTATTCCATCTGAATTTAAGTTTAATTATTATTATTATGTTCCAATTATGGCATCACTGCTTACCTTTATGATATCTTATTCATATATTGGAATATTATTATTATTATTATTATTATTATTATTATTATTATTATTATTCTGTTGTACGTTGAGAGCTTATGCACCCAACACAAATTCCTTGTGTGTCTAATCATAGAGTGTTCTGTTCTGTTCTGTTCTGTTCTGTTCTGTTCTGTTCTGCTCTGCGCTGCGCTGCGCTGCGCTGCGCTGCGCTGCGCTGCGCTGCTCTGCGCTGTTCAAACCAGCTTGATTGAGATCTAAGTAAGGGATGGAAAATAAACAAGCCAGCAAGTAGGAAAGAATGTACAGTTTGGGGGAACCTGTGGTTTGAAAAACACAAACAGATATTGCAGTGGTGAAATTCATTTTTTTTTTACTACCGGTTCTGTGGGTGTGGCTTGGTGGAAGTGGTGTGGCAGGGAAAGGATACTACAAAATCCCCATTCCCTCCCCACTCCTGGGGGAAGGATATTGCAAACTCTCCATTCCCACCCCACTCTGGGGCCAGCCAGAGGTGGTATTTGCCGGCTGTCCGAACTACTCAAAATTTCTGCTACCAGTTCTCCAGAACCTGTCAGAACCTGCTGGATTTCACCCCTGAGATATTGTAAACCTTGCTAAAAGCCCAGCAAAATGTATGCTAGGTGGCCTTCAAACATGGTTTCAGTTTTAAAGATATTGGAATAGAAACTCAAGATAAAGGAGAGTAAGATAGAACACTTGGGTGAAACTTTCCACAGTCCAACATTCTGTTGAAAATGACAGTTTTTTCAAATACACCTATTTTCTAATTTCTGAGCATTAAAGGCAAAACGGTAATCTCTAAATGTTTTTTAAACTAATAATCATCCTTTATGATAGCAGACAAAATTATTATTTCAAATTCTGTTTTGGGCTAGGTGGTAAGGTTGCTGATAATAATTATAAAAATAACCCTTGCAGGTACAGCTTTGATGATATATAGAATTTCACAGCATATCCAGATGGATTTTTTGTTTAAGGGCATCAGCAGCCTTTTAATGACCTTTTTATGGAATAAAAGAATTCTATGGCTCATTACATTGCTAACAAATTAAAAGAGATTTATAATGCATTTCTATGTGTGCTATAGGACTTCTATTAAACTCAGTTCAAAAGCATGCATAAGTCTGCTAGTTTTATAGAATTCATATTACAACATAGATTTTCCCTTCTTTAATTATTTAATTCATAGCAACTTTGAGGGATTAGTAGCTTTTGACAAACCATATTTTAAAATAAAATCTAAAACTTCAAAAAATCCACCTTTAATTGAAACAATTATTATGTTCCTCCTTATCCTAATTTGTATACAATGTAGTTGTTTTCTGAGAATGCTAAAGTGACTGCAGAGTGAGTAGAAGGGGCACGACAAGAATTCAGATGGCCTAATTATCTGCTAAATTAGTCAGATTGTTCTTCTATCTCTAGGTTTTAGAATATATTTTCCAAGGTATAAACTGTATACCTGATGAGTGTACAGCTGAGAGAAGAATTCTCAGAGCAATTTTTTAAATAATGTCCTCAATCTCTTTCAAAAATCTTAGTTATGCTTTAGAGGTTCAATCTGTGGTGCAGCATTTATCCTACTATATTAAGATATTTGGTAGGGACGCGGTGGCTCAGTGGCTAAGACGTTGAGCTTGTCAATCGAAAGGTTGGAAGTTCAGTGGTTCGAATCCCTAGTGCCGTGTAACGAGGTGAGCTCCCGTTACTTGTCCCAGCTTCTGACAACCTAGCAGTTCGAAAGCACGTAAAAAATGCAAGTAGAAAACTAGGGACCACCTTTGGTGGGAAGGTAACAGCGTTCTGTGCACCCTAGGCATTTAGTCATGCCGGCCACATGAAAATGGAGACGTCTTCGGACAGCGCTGGCTCTTCAGCTTTGAAACAGAGATGAGCACCTCCCCCTAGAGTCGGGAATGACTAGCACCTATGTGTGAGGGGAACCTTTACCTTTACCTTATACATAGATTTATTGTAAATCACTTAAATAGTATTAGAATGTGGGAAAGAACAATGAAGTTGCTAGAGCTATTGCCTGCCAAAACGAATGCTGACTTGCAATATATAACCAAACAAAATATAATTCACCAATATGCTACACAAGGAGGAGAACAGTGGCTCACATGGTTAAGATGCTGGGTTGACAACTTGCAAACCTGCATTTGAAGCCCAAATGTTAATGTGTGACGGGGTGAGCTCCCGTCATTCACTCCCGCTGCTGTGGACCTAGCAGCTTGAAAGTGTGCAAACACAAGTAGATAAATAGGTAGTACTTTGGTGGGCTCATTAGTGGGGACATGAAAGGAGTCCCCAACTGGATGTATCACGGACAACAGTGATATCATCGACTGATCTTTTCACCATGGAAGTGCCAAAATGGAAGTATAGCATGCAACATAAGAAGGATCCACATCATTCTTGATGTAAAAATTAAGTCTACATTTTTAGTAGTACAGACTGCCTCATTCAGTGACTGTGTGAGGTTACAACAAAAAATAGATTTATGACTAGTTCTTCAACTTGCAGCCATTTCTGAAACCTGTGGTCACATAATCATGATTTGGGCATTTCACAACTGGCATACATTTACAACTTTGTAGTGTATCATGGTGATATGTTCACCATTTATGGCCTTCACAGTTGGCTTCTGAAAGCAAAGTTCATGGCAAAATAGAAATAGTTCATTCTGCTCTCAATACAATCCTATTAGCTGAGTAACGTGAAGATATGAGTTGTTCAAACATGAGCTTAACACCATTGCTAACTACAGAAATGATCAGTTCATCCATCTACATGAATTTACCTTATGTTGCTCCTTTCCTATTAATAACTTTTGATAGCTTCCATGGTGATCAATTGCTGCTTATACTTTGGTGACTGTGACGAAACAGCAGATTTTTCCAAGAAGTGAAAACTGGCTTATGATCCTCTGAATGTTTTAAGATTACTAAAGGAAATTAGACTTTCAAAGTAATTTCTCTGACAATGTATAAAAGGAGAAAGAGATACTCTTAAAAAATCTAATTTAATTGCTGACAGCCTCTCATATTTGAAATGTTTTGGGAGTGTGGCAATGTTCCAAAACTACAAAAGTGGAAGATAAGTAAGGTATTTTGGGGATCATGAAAGGAACAGTAGAAAAGTGGTGAATTTGTCCAGAGGATAATAATGATACACGGGCAGTAAAATACGATCTGGAATTTTAATAGACAGGTTACATCTCAACCTTAACATCTTCACTAGTTATAATCAATTTGAAGTGTCAGGATATTAAGAAAAAAGTGGCTCTTCTAGGATGGCTGTTGCTATTTGTGGCCTACCAATACTTGCAAAAATCTCCACTCTCAAGATGCAAAACCATTTTTCACATCACTAAAAACAAATATGTTCCCATGGGAGCTTATTTGCTTTGAATGATTGATAGCTTTTACAGTTGCCTGCTTTCAATTGGTTGAATTATTTGAGCTTTTGAAGACTGAAGTCTGGTGGATAGCATTCCTTCATCTCTAGAGAACCACCTCTAATCTAGCCACAGTGCAACAGAGAGAACCAATTAGTCTCATATCAATTCATTGATTTTCTTATATGAAAAGTGATCTGGGACTACTACCAGCTTTTTTTTTCAAGTCTACAATAAACTTCAAGACTTCAGCTTTATGTCTGCATATACAACTTCTTTGAATAATTTATTTACTCATTGGATGAATATCCTTTGCTACTACCCACAGCAATAGATGAAAATCACAGTACTCCCTTCTCTAATTTTTCCTCATTCCATTTTTTAAAAAAGTGTCAAGTAGGTTGGGCTGAGAATGACTGACCAACCAAAGTCACCCAGCAGATCAAATCAAATGTTTATTGTCAGTGCACAACATATGTGCAATGAGATTGATTGAGCTCCCTCAGTGCACACACACACCCCAACACAATACAACTCACAGTGAAGACAGAAAAACCCTAACCCAATAAATCATATTAACAAAAC
Organism: Ptyas mucosa; assembly: GCA_012654045.1. Taxonomy (NCBI): domain Eukaryota; kingdom Metazoa; phylum Chordata; class Lepidosauria; order Squamata; family Colubridae; genus Ptyas; species Ptyas mucosa. Next base: position 14,499,062 of record WNWU01000063.1, read on the forward strand.
ACCCAGTCCTATTGCACCAGTGTGAACCTGTTACATGTTGCGCCGGTCCTGCAAGATTTCAGGGGTTGAGGGCAGAACTCAATCTGGACCACCCCAGTTCTAGTCCAAGACCTTAGAGATGTCACTGATTTGTCTTTCAGTATGTCCATAATGATCTCATTGGCCACAAACTTCAATTGCTTCAGAAGTTTTTCCATGGAACTTTCCTCTCCTCTCCTACTGATTCGAGTTTTCATATTTTTCAAAGAAACTGAGTTCTATTTTATTTTTTGTTGAGGCCATATTATTATCTTACAATCCTGGCTAACTATTAAGCTATAAATAAGAATAACCTTATGTAAAACATGCAAATGAAGAAGTATTCAAAGGATTTAATTCATACATAATTTATTGTACAATGCTTGAATTTTAAATAGTTTTTCTCACTGAAAGCAAGACACTGTGGAGGTTATCAAAGACCTCCTGGGACCCATTGAAAATTATGGACAATTGAGATTTCATCTGGTGCTACCCACATATATCTAAGTATTTTCTCACCTGGTTTCTAAAAATTGACACTGACATTTTCAAGATGTTGAAGTCTATCAGTAATAAAAACATATAGGTCAATTTTCTTTTTCTAATCTATGTCAGTTTTAACTAAGTTCTCTTTCATCTTTTTTCTGCATCATTCTAAGACTTAAAACATGGAATTCTTAATCTTAGTGGTTCATCTTAGGTGTCAAGGTTCCGACAGATGCCCTAATTAAATCATGAGTCTCGAGCCAAGCTTCAAAAGAAATCCACTTATTTATAAGGAACTTCATGCTGGCATGTTCTCAAATGAAGCCAGCTCTGACCCTATGTAATATGTACACTCCAATTATGATCCTGTTTCCCCCCTCCCTCCAGGGTGTGTCATCAATCACATTTACCAACGGAGCAATTTTGCGGGTTGTAGAGGACACTCCCCTTTGGCTGCTATAGGTAACCCTGGGATAAAGCCTTGAAAGAGATAAGTGTGGAATGTGCATCTGTCTTTGGCTGCTGTGCCATTTCATGGGTTTCCCATCCCCCCTGGCCTATGGAAACTCGAGAGCAGGCCAGGGATGCTTTGTGAGTTGACATCAGGTTGTATTAATCTTACTATTCTACAATGATTGATATGAGGTCTAAAATATGACCTGAAGCTTTCATAAATAGATAGCTTCCAGGTGTTTCCTTGTTAACCATTCTAAAAATCAGTATAGTAGACTTGGCCATAGTCAAGAGGCCAAGAGGTTTTACCCCCAAAGATATTAACCAAAAGGTTAATAAATAAGGAATGTCAGTCACATTCCTTATTTAGAATACATAGAGTTCAGATATGAAAATGAGGCAATTGCACATATATTCCTGAAATGCCTTATCGTCCATGGAGGACATAGTTAATTGTGCCTCCAATTATAAACTATGGGATTGCTCCTAGAAGGCAATTATATATTTCTTGTTAAATGTTCACACAATCTCTAGGAAATATTGGATACATCCCCATCCACCAAATTTTTTGTTTCATTGTGCAGTATAAAGGAAGGATTACCTAGCATCTTACTTTCTATCGCTAGTCAGCTATTGTTATGTGCATAAAAAAAAAGTCCAAGTGTGTTAATCAAAGTCACTTTCTTTGGAACTGTCCATGCTTATTATCTATGCCAATGTTTCCAATGATTCTGAAAGTGTTGTGACCGAGGCCCATGTAGTGATTACCAAACAATTCAGTCCTGAACAAACCTATTTTATTAAAACAGCTGATAATTAATTCATTCTCAGCTTAGTCCAAAACAAATTCTTCATAACCAGTCCTACAGCCTTATCACCAACCTTTGATGTCTTTGGCAACCTGCCAAAGGCTTTTCTTGGCAAAAACCCCACAAAGCTCAAGAGACGCTGACAAGAAGCACTGGAATCAACGTTGCTTTTCTACAAAGAACCCAACAACTCATTGCTGCTCTTTTAAGCCTTATGGGAGTGGCCAATCATCTTCTGGCCTTACTCCCAAGTCGTCCTTTTTGCTTCAGCTGCTCTTGCCTTCTGGCAGCTCTGCGCATGCGTGCACTAGGAACAGGCTCCTCCTGTTGCTCTGCCTCTGCCTCTGGAGGCTCTGGAGTCTGCACATTACTCCCAGATGGCCCTGGTCCCATCTCTGCCTCCAACGCAGAGCCCTTGTCCGGGCCTTCTCCTGACTCCAGGACTGGCCCATTGTCCTCCCCAGCATCCTCACTGTCCAACTCCGCTGCCAGATCCACAGGCTGCTGAGGGACCACAACAGCAAGTTGTTCCATTGATTCATTGTTCTAACGGTCAAGAAAGTTCTCCTTAGTTCTAAGTTGCTTCTCTCCTTGATTAGTTTCCACCCATTGCTTCTTGTCCTACCCTCAGGTGCTTTGGAGAACAGCTTGACTCCCTCTTCTTTGTGGCAGCCCCTGAGATATTGGAACACTGCTATCATGTCCCCCCTAGTCCTTCTTTTCATTAACCTTTTTAAAAAAAACATTTATTTTTAAACATTAAACATTTATGATATCATATACTTTCATTTGTTCTCTAATCCACCTACAGGTCTTTTTCTCTTTTCTTATGATGGCTGAGCCTGTATCTTTCCATGGCTCTTTGGAGCACTGCAAAAACTACAATGTTTAATAAATAAATAAATATCAAACCACATTTTCTTGCAAGCCATACTGGGTGCTATAAGTGGGGTATTTTTTTCCTGATCTGGCTATATGAATTGAGTAGGAATAGATTGGATGCAAATTAAACTGGAAAGGTCTGTGCCACAGCAATGGCAGTCAGCAATTGTTAATCCTGACTCTAAATTCTCTAATACATAAATGAATAAACAACTATTATATAATTAATAGACGAAAGTGGCAGCTGAGATTCCTGCCACCTTTCCAATAAATCCTGTCACTACATCTAATCAGAAAAAAGAAATGCATTGCTTCTCCACTCCCCCAGAGTTTCTACTGGGTTATGCATCATATCAACGCCGCATCATCTGTAGAGAATGATTGCATAATTTCTGAACCAGGCAGAATAAATATTCAAATAAATCATTTTCACTCTTGTTTGGGGGGGAATGGTGGTGGTGGAAATGAATACTTCCATTCACTTACGGAAAAAAGTAAAGGTAATTCCACTCTTAGGCATCATGCATTCTTATAATTAGAAATATACAATTAAAAATCACCTTTTTATGCTTCTCCACCTGCAAGTGTTTACCTTTATAAAAATGTCTTGAAACCTGTTACAGGAGCTTAGATTGATTGCTTGTCAGTCAACAACTGATTTATTGCAACAGGAAGATGTCTGCTTTATTAGGGTGCTGAAAATGCAACTCCACAAGATTTTACCTGTTGCGAAGATATACAGTAGATAGAATCACACTGAAATTCATCCAAAACTGCAGGCTAACTTTTTATAACGTTGGAATACTGGTGGAATATGTTGACGTCAGTACCAAGATCTTGGAGGAAAAATTTCTTCATGAAAGTTGCTGGTCTCTTTATGAGAAAGGTTGTTTGCAGTAGCCAGACCGAAAACAGCCAATGCCAGTTATTGCAGAGGTTTCATTTTTAGAATTTATATTGTGGCAAACCAATTAACAACATTAAAGTATATGTTCATGCAACCAAGTTAATGAAATAATATCACTTCAAAGTATGTTATCATCTAATTAAAGGAAGCAGAACATGTGAAAATGTGAATAGGAAATATGAAAAGAAATGTAAAAAGGAAGGGAGAACAAATTATGTTGCTAAACAGAACCACTCTAAAAACTTTGACCACATTGTTTGACAATCAATCAATCAATCAATCAATCAATCAATTAATTTGTTACAGTCTCAGACCAGAGACCAAAACAAATAAAAACACTCAGTAAATATACAATTAAAAATTCTAGTACAAAATAATAAATAACAACTAAAACAAACTAAAATAACAACTAAAAGAAGAGTCCTGGTGGCGCAGTGGACTAATTCACTAATTCACTGTTATTAAGATCAGCTGCTTGCAATTACTGCAAGTTCAAATCCCACCAGGCTCAAAGTTGACTCAGCCTTCCATCCTTTCTAAGGTAGGTGAAATGAGGTCCCAGATTGTGGGGGCAATAAGTTGACTTATCCAGTATAAACATACAAAAATATGAAGACTATTGCTTAATGCACTGTAAGCCGCCCTGAGTCTCTGGAGAAGGGCGGCATATAAATAAAAATTTTTAAAAAATCTATAATAAAATCCAGTCTGTCAATTATACATGATATAATTATGGATATAATCCATAAACTGTGTGGCTCATTGTAGGTTCAATGTTAAAAGGGAAAAGACTAAGCAATGCAAAGGGTTTGCCACATTTGTTATATAACATAACTATGGTGGAAAGGGACGTGGTGGCTCAGTGGCTAAGGCACTGAGCTTGTTGATCGAAAGGTTGGCAGTTCAGTGGTTCGAATCCCTAGTGCCGTGATGGCGAACCTATGGCACGCGTGCCACAGGTGGCACGCGGAGCCATATTAGTGGGCACGCCAGCTCAGCTGATTTTTGGGCC
>WNWU01000063.1:14503728-14515787 GCA_012654045.1 Ptyas mucosa
GGACAGGAAGTGACATTTTTTGCTGTCCCCAGCCTCCAGAACCTCTCTAGGAGTCTCTAGGAGCCTCTCTAGGAATCTCTAGGAGCCTCTCTAGGAGTCTTTGGAGGCCAGGGACAGCAAAAAACGTCACTTCCTGTCCCACCGGGAGTCAGGAAATGGGCCCTTTCAGCCTCCGTAGGGCCTCCAAGGGAGTGGGAAAGGCTTTTTTCGCTCTTCCCAGATAAATAGGCAGGATCTGGAGCCAGGTAAGAAAGAAAAACGGGCCTACCAGGCCGTCATGTGCCAGGAGTGGGGGGGAGGGGGTTGCGAGTGCATGTGTGTGGGCACGTGCGCGCATGACCCGCCCCCGCCCCCCCCTCCTGGCACGCGATGGCAAAAAGGTTAGCCATCACTGCCCTAGTGCGTGTAACGGGGTGAGCTCCCGTTACTTGTCCCAGCTTCTGCCAACCTAGCAGTTTGAAAGCACATAAAAAATGCAAGTAGAAAAATAGAAACCAGCTTTGGTGGGAAGGTAATAGCATTCCATGCGCCTTTGGCGTTTAGTCATGCCGGCCACATGACCACGGAGACGTCTTCAGACAGCACTGGCTCTTCGGCTTTGAAACAGAGATGAGCACCGCCCCCTAGAGTCGGAAATGACTAGCACATATGTGCCAGGGGAACCTTTACATTTACCTGTATGGTGGAGAAGACACGTGTTTGCGACAAATCCTCAGTGCTGCTGCACAGAATCTGGCCACCTGCACTATAGTTATGGACTGTTCATTTTTAAGATTGATTGATTGATTGATTGATTGACTGATTAACATTTTTATTTCTTTATGTCATGGATGTCTGTCAACTGCAGTTGAGATGGTGGCCCCAGCAATATGATCAAAGCTCCATCTATTTTTTAAACATTTTTTACCATGTGTTAAATGTGTAATTCATAAAAAAAACAGCAACAATCAAGTAGAGGTTCAATCACATTGTGGCAGACACCATCTTGATTTTTTTAAACATACCGTGCTGATATTCCTGCTTTGTTAACAAGAATCAAAGAAAATCTATGGATGCTAAGAAAATGCATGTCTCAGCAACAAATCAGGTGTTGGTTACTTCTTCCGATGTCCCATAATAATTCTTACAATTTCCTCCCATGCCCTAAAGTGACTTCACACTTCTTTTTGAGGTCTTGATACAATGGTGAAATTCAGCTGGTTCTATCCGGATCACGCAAGCTGGTAGTGCCGGCGGCGAGAGGCTCTGCCCACTCTCCTAGACATCATCATATTTCATTTTTTATCCTCTGCGCATGCGCAGAAGGCACTCCACATGCATGGAGGAGGTACGTGCACTCACATTTGCGAACTGGTAGCGAAGATAAGTAAATGCCACCCCAACTTGATAGGCTAGTTCTGTGATGGCGAACCTATGGCACGGGTGCCACAGGTGGCACATGGAGCCATATCTGTGGGCACATGAGCGTTGCCCCACCTCAGTCCAGCACGCATGTGCATGCTGGCTAGCTGATTTTCAGGCCTTCCGGGCCCACTGGAAATCGGGAAACGGGCTGTTTCCAGGCCTCCGGAGGGTCTCCGGTGGGGGGAAGGCTGTTTTTGCCTTCCCCAGGCTCCTAGAAAGGCTCTGGAGCCTGGCACCGTGCCATTGCATGCCAAAAGCAGGGAGAGAGCAGAGGGGTCATGCATGCATGCGTGGGGGGACGGGGTGCATTGAATTATGGGTGTGGGCACGCACACATGCAATCCTCCCCCCACTACCCCCGCTTTTGGCATGCAATGGCAAAAAGGTTAGCCATCACTGGGCTAGTTTAACCTTGTCTCTGTCTCTCTGGCTCCATTAAAGAATCCCCTGTCATTGCAGCTGTTTCTGTCTAATTTCTGTCATCAGAAAACAGACTAAAATGACACTTACCACCTTTTCACTAATGTGGCAGGTGCCTGATCTCTGTTCCTTTGGTATCTGCATCTAATTTCTTCATGCTGTCTTTTATCTTTCACTTTTTATGGATTGAAGGAAAAGGGGGAATTGGAATGTTGTGATCTAGGCTTCCTGAGTCATTAAAACACACAAGTAGTCCCAAAAACCCCTTTTATTGCAACAGCTGTGAATTACCTTCATTCACAGCTGAGTCCCAATTAGTTGCAAAAAGTCCTTTGGGAGAAGTCCTTCAGGATAATCACCAACTTTATCTCCCTTGACATTCTGCCAAAGACCTACTTGGCAAAGCCACATGGATTCCAGAATCAAACAGAGATGCCAATTGGGAACAGAATTAACAAAGTTGCTTTCCTGCAAAGTGCCCACGTGCCTTTGCTCCTCTTTTAAGCCTTATGGGAGGGGCCAATCATCTCCAGGCCTTACTCCCGAGTTGTCCCTTTTGTTTTAACTGTTCGTGCCTTCTGGCAGTTCTGCGCATACGTGCACTAGGAACAGGCTCCTCCTGTTCCTCTGCCTCTCTGCTGTCTGAGGCTCCGGAGTCCACGCATTACTCCCAGATGGCCCAGATCTTTGCCTCTGATGCAGAGCCCTCGTCTGAGCCTTCCCCAGACTCCAGACCTGGCCCATGTTCCTCCCCAGCCTCCTCACTATCCGACTCTGCTGCCAGTTCTGCAGACTGCTGGTGGACCAGAACATGGAGAATCCTCATCCCTTCTGTTGAAACCAAAGATAACCATTAAGGTTTTTGTAAAGCCATGAAGCTTACAAATTATGGAAAGAAAACAGTAATCACAGTGAAAGCCAATGCTAGTTAGATTTATCAGGATTTTGTTTTTTTGACCCCTGGGGGGAATTGTATTTCCTAGTGCAATGTTGTATTTGTTCTTATATGTATGTCTGTATGTCAGCTATACATATAGTAGTTGCTCAAAATACCTATAAACTCAACATTTTAATTACAGTTCTGTTCCTGGAGAACCTTACAACTTTGCCTTTCATTCTATTTGTTGCAGGAAAGACATAGTACTGAAAGAACAATCATTGGAATAGAGAGCCCTGCCCCAGACGTATGATTCAGGGGTTGCGTTCAATGCATCATTCAATGGGAAAAATCTTAGTTTTCTGCTGCGCTTCACTTTGTTTTATGACCAAACAAGGAATAGGGAAATGTGGATTGGGCTTATTTGTTTTCCCTCAGAAAATAAAATTAATTTGTCTAGTTGCGTTGGGCATTGGAAGCAAGAACAAAAAGTTTGCTGGCATACTAGGATTCCATGGTCTTAACGATTTTCAATAAATCACAAAAGCTAAATAATAAGAGCAAAAAAACCCCAAGACTCTTAATAAATAATATTTTCCCATCTTTCCTCTGAAATTTTGGAAGCTTACTTACATTGGTGTGATTATCAGTTTTGGTAATATTAGCTCATTAGCATTGGCCGATCTCAAAAAGAACATGTTTCTCTTCTTATTTCACTGTTTCCTACTTTTAGATATGTCAATTGCTTAGACCAGGGGTTAGCAACCCACAGCTCTGGAGCCACATGTGGCTCTTTCATCCCTCTGCTATGGCTCCCTGTTGCTGGTCAGCTTCACAATTGATAGGGCTTTCAGTTAGGACAGGTAGAGGAAAAAGGATGCTGTGCTAGGAGGAGACTATGGTGGAGGAACTGCACTTCCGATCAACTCCAGAATTGAATGGCGGCTTCTGGTTAGGATCTTTGTGGCTCTTTGAGTGTTTAAGGTTGCTGACCCTCGCCTAGACACACCAAGAGTTGGCTGCCTTCTAAATCTAATATATTAATTAATAATACTAATAATGTAGATGGAGTTGGACCTAGTTAGTGCTTATATATAAGACCATCAGGAAAAAAATTAAAATATTTGAGATACAACATAGAAAGTTATCTAACAGTTAACAGTATTAGTAACATAAGGGTCTATGACAATTTTCTACAGCCAACACGCCATGGCCAACTCACCACAACCAACTTGCCATGGGAAAACTCACCATGGCCAACTCACTGCAGGCCAACTCACTGAGAGGCAAAAGTTACATTAAAATCAAATAAATGGTGAAATTAGAATCTTTAAAGAAAGGATGCAAAAGGAGAGACAAAATGAAATGTGAATTTTATTTATTTTAAATAATTAAACTGAATTGTTAAATTCACTCAGGTTCCTGAGTGGCATAGGAGGCTAATGCCTCCTACTAAGGCAGCATTTAAGATCCAGCTGCCTGCAATTACTGCGAGTTCAATTCTCATCAGGCTCAAGGTTGACTCAGCCTTCCATCCTTTCTAAGGTGGGTAAAATGAGGACCTGGTTTGTGGGGGCAATAAGCTGACTTTGTATAAAATATACAAAAGTATGAAGGCTATTGCTTAACGCATTGTAAGCCGCCCTGAGTCTCCGGAGAAGGGCGACATATAAATAATTTTTTTTTTAAAAAAAATTGTCCTGCAACAAGTTGGCCATGGCAAGTTGTCCCATGGCTGTGGTGAGTTGGCCATGGTGAGTTGACCACAGCAAGTTATCCCATTCTGGTAATATAATACTACAGCATTATAATATGAATAATGTTATGTTATAACATTATAACACAAATTTCTATAAGTAGAAATTCTGCTTGAAACAATACCAAACTCCAAATGCTGTAAAGCAGTGGTGTCAAACTCGAGGCCTGGCGGCCAGATCTGAATTCAGAATCTGAATCAGAATCTGAATCTGAGTTTGACACCCCTGTTATAAAGCAAACATACAATGTAGAACATAAAGTAGACTAATAATTAAATGGATAAAATTGATCAATTATTATTTGTGTAATAATAGGGATGGTCCTCCACTGATCTACCAGCTCATGATGGGATTTCATGCATTGCCATATAGAAAATGATAATGGAGAACTATGGTTTGATAAGGACAGCAACAGTGGTGGGTTCCTTCTGGTTCGGCCAAGCCGGTAGCGGTGACGATATGACATCACTGAACTGGTTCTCTTTGTTTGGGAGCTAGGCCCTCCTGCTCCCCCTCCTGCATTATTCTTACCTTTTATTTGGCCCTGTCCCCAATCTATTTGCTGCCTCCCGAGTCCCAGCTGATTGGCTAGAAGGAAAAAACCTGTTTAAACTCATGTCGCGGGGCTTCAAAGGGCCGCCCTACAGCTGATCAGTGTCAAAAGGCAGTGTGGTGGTAGACCGGGGCCTCCAAAAACAAATAAGTAGACTGATGCCTGCAAAAATAAATGGGTAGACCAGTGCCTCCAAAAACAAATGAGTAGATCGGTACAGCTCCGCAAGCAGTTAAAAGCCTGGTAGACCAGTACCTCTGCTAAATCCTAAAGAGTTGTCACATGACCATCAAACCACGCCCACAAAATAAGCCACACCCACAGAACTGGTAGTAAAAAAAATTAGAACCCACCCCTTGACAGCAACACTAACGACAACATAGGCTTGAGAAGCTTGCCTAGGTAACCTTGTGAAGATTGGGAAAGTAAGAATACTTTTAATCTTGCTACAAAATGATTTTTTTTTAAGCTTAAAACTGCTGAGACAGTGGGAAACAGAACCATAAATAAGCTATCCACAGATTTAACCCCAGATAGCTACATGCCTTTTTAAATGGAAGGTTTGAACACTGTGCATTTCCACTGGCATTGTTAAAATTACCTTCACACAGTCACCGCACATAAAACTGCTTCTGGCAACGGAGACTTCAACAGTGGCTTGAAATAGCAACGGAGTTCCCATTTTAAGCACCAGCGTTGGAAATGTGGTTAATTCCCCACTACAAGGCAGATGGCTACCAGCAGGATCAGTACCTGGCAGCTTCATTAAGCATGCATCGACATATGAGAAAACGATAGCTAGGCCACTGTCAAAAATCTTGTTTCTTCGCAGGAACTGTAATCAAAGAGAGCATGGAAGAGAAGAGAAGAAGCCGTCACAGCATCCTCCCCCTAGGAAGGACAAGTTCAAGTGGTTTGATCTCATCCTCGGAGAAATAACGAATATAAACCTCTATCCTTTTGCCAAGATGGAATTGTCACTGCTTAGCGTCCACAGTAGATCTCACACCATGTTTGCACTGCAGCTGTCATACAGAGAAAAACCCGGAGCCACCCTCGAAGACTGATGGACGATGGCACAGCATAATGCCATTGCATTTGGGCTGTTTGGGGAGTATTCGGGAAGGCGTTCATTTTGCGGGAAACATTCTGGAGCAATCCCCTGGAGTGGTGCGGTGGCCTAGAGGTAGAGCTCTCGCCTCACAATCAGGAGGCTGTGAGTTCGATCCTAGGTAGAGGCAGATATTTCTCTCTCTGGGCACAATGAACAAACAGAACAGAACAGCAGAGTTGGAAGGGACCTTGGAGGTCTTCTAGTCCAACGCACTGCCCAGGCAGGAAACCCTACACCACTTCAGACAAATGGTTACCCAACATCTTCTTAAAAATTTCCAGTATTGTATCATTCACAACTTCTGCAGGCAAGTTGTTTCACTGATTAATTGTTCTAACTCTCAGGAAATTTCTCCTTAGTTCTAAGTTGCTTCTCTCCTTGATTAGTTTCCACCCATTGCTTCTTGTCCTGCCCTCAGGTGCTTTGGAGAATAGCTTGACTCCCTCTTCTTTGTGGCAGCCCCTGAGATATTGGAACACTTCTATCCTGTCACCCCTAGTCCTTCTTTTCATTAAACTAGACATGCCCAGTTCCTGCAACCCTTCTTCATATGTTTTAGCCTCCAGTCCCCTAATCATCTTTCTTGCTCTTCTCTGCACTCTTTCTAGAGTTTCAACATCTTTTTTACATCGTGGTGACCAAAACTGAATGCAATATTCCAAGTGTGTCCTTACCAAGGCATTATAAAGTAGTATTAACACTTCACGTGATCTCAATTCTATCCCTTTTTTATGCAGCCCAGAACTGTGTTGGCTTTTTTGGCAGCTGCTGCACACTTCTGGCTCATATTTAAATGGTTGTCCACTAGGACTCCAAGATCCCTCTCACAATTACTACTATTGAGCAAGGTACCACATATACTGTACCTATGCGTTTTGTTTTTCTTGCCTAAATGTAGAACCTTACTTTTTTCACTGTTGAATTTCATTTTGTTAGATAGTGCCCAATGAGAATATATCTGCTGGGGAAAAAAAAAACAACCTCTGCATTGGTAACAGGAAGGGCATCTGGCCAGTCTGTTAGCTCAATTCAGTTGCCCAGACTCTACCCCGCAAGGGATTATGGGGGTCATTAAAAGAAGATAATTCTGGAGCAGTCTACAGTCGCCAGTTAGAAGAATACAGAAGTGAAAGAGGAAGATCAAACCAAAGCGCTATCTGGCCCAGCATTTTCTGTCCCCATGCTAAAGTAGTTCTGCATAGTAAAGGCAGATCATGAATAGGGATTAGATGACCAAATTTCCTCGATTCTATAATCACTTATAGGAATAGAAATTGCTGTTTTGCCTAATTTGCAATTCTAATTTTCTGATTTTAATAAAAATCAGACTGAAAACTTATCAAATCAATCCCTGGAGTAGGAGGGGTCTTGAACTCGCATTTAAAAGTTTGAGATATAATCAAGAGATGACTTCTTTTTATTTAATGTATTAAAGTTCTTTGGAATACAGGAAAGCTAGGCAATACCAGATCATTTTAAAAGTTCTGTTCTGGCTCCAGTATTTCCTGGAACCCTCCAATGCTCTTAAAAAAAACCACTAGAATTTCTAGAAGAGCACTAAGCTTTTAAAACATTAAAAGTGGGAAGATGACCAAGATTGATTTAAAAGAATTAAAAATCCATTCAATTCTAGCATTCAGAGATACTTCGATGATATCAAGTGAACATTTGCCCGAAATTGTTCTGACTGGTGTCCATCTCACCAGGAATCCTGGTACTGTTCTGACCCAGATCCCCAAACACGACAAACACTCTAAAATGAACCCAAAGATTTCTTTAATTAGGAGTGCCGGCAGCCCTGGAAAAAAGTTTATCTTGCAGACTAACAAGCCCTCCCATCCAGAAGATGAATAGTTGTCTGCCACACCTACAGTATTCATCTCTGCCCCCTGACTTTTATCCCCAGAGCTAGGGTGGGGCTAGCAGCAGTGGCTCTTCCTTCCCAAGGATCGGCCCACGGATTTCCACTGCTCTCCTCTCCTCTGCCTTCTGTGCATCTGTAGGCACTGGATCCAGCTGTTCCTCCTTTTCTTCATCAACCACCTCCAGATCTGGGGGCTGTTGACTCTCCATCTGAAGGCTGACGGATGGCCCAGGCTCCATCTCTGTCTCTCTCTTTGCCAATTCCATTCCCTCTTCCCTCTCGGAGCTCTTGGGTTGCCTTGATGCTGCCCCTGACTCCCACACTTCTTCCTCCTCCTCTTCCTCCTCTGATTCAGCTGCTGGAGGGGCCGGCGGCCATCGGGCCACAACAGGTACATATGAAATACCCAAATCCACTCCCATCCAGTGGGGAGGAAGATTTCATTTTAATCCCAAACCACATATAAACTGCATAGAGTCTCACAGGTATCAATACTGAAGAACATAATGATATCTGAGACTATATATAAGATATCTAAATTTTATATCCTAAGAACCATCAGTTCATGAAAAGAAGAAAAAGGTTTCTACATAAATTTTGAGAAGTGGTTCAAAAGTTACCAAGATTTTTTTTTCCCTTGTGCCCATGGTACAGGATGAGTCTCGTACTGAAATTAGAAACCAGCTTTCCTGTGCTGTGTCTATCCCTTAAGTATGGAATGTGACCGTTCAAAGACTTTAGAGACATCTAAGTTACAAGTGGGACTTGGGCAGAGTCTTTCCTGCATAGAGATGCAAAGAAACCAAATCCTTTCATTCCATTTCTTCCACACAATAAGGGAAGAAGCAGAAAATGTGGGGACCAGAGCTTTTGTGTGATCCTCCCACCCTCTGTACATCTAGTAAACCACCCAGAGTCATTTATGTGTGAATTGGGTGGCTGTCTAAATTTGTAAATTTAGTATTAAACAAATACATAAATACATGATGGGTAAAGATTAGTATTCAATATGGTCCATCAGCAGAAAGGAGCCATGAATGCATAGAGAAGGTTTCACAAGAGAAAAGAGCCTTAGTTAACACTTTCTTTATCACAGTATTTTCTGTATGTTAGGTAAATTTATGTAAGTAATGCAGTGGTGAAATCCAGCCGGATCTATCCGACTTGCGCGATCCAGTAGGGCTGGCAGCAGGAGGCTCCGCCCACCCACCTGGACATCATCACATCCGGTTTTTGACCCTCTGTGCATGCGCAGAAGGCTCTGTACATGTGTGGAGGAGGTGCTCGCGCTCACATTTGCGATCCGATAGCAAAAGTAAGTGCATTTCATTCCTGAAGTAATGATACCGAGATTCCACATTCTCTTCCTTTTCAAATCTTGCCTTTTATATTTGATTTCTTTGTGTAAATTCAAGAGTCATCCTTCTCCTCCTCCTCCTCCTGCTCCTGCTCCTCCTCCTCCTCCTCCTCCTCCTCCTGCTCCTGCTCCTCCTCCTCCCATATTGAGTTAAGTCAATCTCATTCTACCTAATGGTTTAAGGCTAGAACTACAGTGTATCATAAATGTTAAACTAACCACTGTTTATTCAAAGGTTTGATCTTCTTTCAATTAAGGTAATTGTATAAGAGGCAATCCATGTGAATGGAAAGCACAGGATAAAATTAACATATTCATGCTTAATCTGATAATTATTTCTCTGCCATTACACCATGGGAAGGGGGTAATATCAAAGTAAGTGATAGTATTTAACTTAACAAAAGCCTTTAATTTCTTACATTAGCCTTTGTTACCTCTAAGGTTAGACATTGAAATAATGAACTGCACTCTTCTCTTCCTAATATCACTTTTCAAAAGTTCCTAATGGCAAGCATTTAATTCTAAATAATTATCCTGTGAAAAAGGCTTGTATATAGTATAGTGTAATATTAGGCCAAATATTTATTTTTCATTTCTCAGAGGAAAATATATTTTTTTTCAGAAGGGTGGAAATATTTTCATCCCCCTCCCTTTAGATGAAGGGATGGCATAGTGGCCTAGCAGTTAAGATGATGAGCATGTCAGCTATAAAGCTGGCAGCCGGGTTCAAGACCCAAGCACCACATGATAGGATGAGCTCCCATCCTCACCACAGTTCCTGCCCACCTAGCAGTTTGAAAGCATGCAAATGAGAGTAGATAAATAGGTACCACTTTGGTGGGAAGGTAATAGCATCCTATGCAACTCAGCCAGTGGAGGGTTGCCCCCAGTTCGCATCAATTCTATAGAACCAGTAGTAAAACCAGTGGGAGTCTCCATCCACCAACCGCAATGTCATCAGAATGCTTCTGCGCATGCGCAGAAGAGCGCGCCTGCGTGGCCCCGTTACGAACCGGTAGTAAAGGTAAGTAGAACCCACCCCTGATCTCGGCATATAGTCATGCCAGCCACATGACCATGGAAATATATTAGGACAATACTGGCTCTCTCGGCTAAGAAATGGAGATGAGCATCATAGTCAGCAATGATTAGTGGAGTAAAATCCACAGGGACTCCTTTTATCCTTTAGATGAAATCACTTTTATTTTATTATTATTATGTAGTGTCATAGATATTTCTTCATTTGATCCAAACTTGCACAAAGTTGCCCTGGCAACATTTTTTTCCCCTGTAGTGTCCACGCTGTTTTCATTTAATTTCTAACCCATGAGTGAGACAGCATTGTCTTTCATTGCTAAGGGGGTATTTCCCCGTTATTCTAATACTACTCGAGGCAGACTTAATCTGTTAGTTCTGATCAAGTATTATCTTGGAGTATAGTCAGTTGGCTGTAGTAACTTGAAGCAGAGGCAATATTAACTAAACAAGGATTCACAGTGGGTACACCAGTTTTTATGGCAGTATAGTTTTCTGCTGATTCAAGGATGGGAAAGCATTTCAATCTCTGGGAAAATATTTGGCTGTTTCTTCTTCTTTTGGCCCCATGATTATCCTGTCAGGCCTGGAAGCTATTTTTTATGCTGGGCCTTCAGGCCTGCCACATTTTCTACGGTGGGAAAATGGGAGGGGGGATTGTATGGAATATGGGAGATATATAATCAAAATAACACTCCTTTCTCAGAGAGTCAAGAATGCCTTGCCCTGGCACCTGGAGTCGTATGACTGGGAGGCATCTCCAGTTGGGACGGTGGATGATTGGACCATGTGATGGACATATGGGTGTTGGGCAGGAACTTGAACTTTCATTTGGGTGAGGAAAACCTGGAAACTTTCAGATTTGGGTTTTCCCAGATGTGCCAATAGGACATCTCTAATAAAATGGAACTTTGAGGAATCTCAAGCCTCGGAGTCTTTTGTTGTTGGGGGTGTTATTTGGAACCATAACATATGCCATGGTTTCTTATTCCTAATCATGATCCAAAAGTAATTCTGTCTCTAGGTCCTATGTAGGATGCTGGAGAATCTTGGAAAATGAATGCTAGTAAGTACAAACAAGTTGTTGTCCATTTGCAAAATGCTGTCCATTTTCTTGATTTCAGTATTTGTACTAGCAGCAGGTAGTCTCATTCCACTAAAGATTTCCACTAAAGATAACCCAGTGCATGCTGATTTTCATTTGTAACAATGAGTATTTATAGCTGTGTAGGCAAGGAGAAGGGAAACACAACTGATGAAGATGACATTTCCTACCCACAAAAATGTCTCGTCTTCAAGGTTTACCATAGTGAGGTTTGCACAACATGCTAATTTGGTTATTCCATTAATCAATTTCCATTGTTTTCACACTACACATTCAGCCCTGCTATTTTATCCAAATGGCCAGGATTCACATAACTTGAAAGCCATAAAAAGTAATCAAATTTAAAACTAATTTCCCAGATTGTAAGAATGCTGTCATTAGGTCATTTCCTAATGTCTTCAGCGTAAGTCAGGGGTGAAATCCAGCAGGTTCTGACAGGTTCTGGAGAACCAGTAGTGGAAATTTTGAGTAGTTCAGAGAACCAGCAATAGCACCTCTGGCTGGCCCCAGAGTGGGGAGGGAATGGATTTTGCAATATCCTTCCCCCAGGAGTGGGGAGGGAATGGGCATTTT
>WNWU01000063.1:14515797-14529809 GCA_012654045.1 Ptyas mucosa
AATGGGCATTTTGCAGTATCTTTCCCCTGGAGTGGGGTGGGAATGGAGATTTTCCAGAATCCTTCCCCTGGAGTGGGGTGGGAATGGAGATTTTGCAGTATCCTTCCCCTGTCACGCCCACCAAGCCACACCATGTCCACCAAACCACGCCCACAGAATCGATAGTAAAAAAAATTCGATTTCACCACTGGCCTAAGTCCCACAAGAATTGTATATATCTAAGTTACACTATTTCTTCCTGTCATAAAAATCAGTGGCACCCCATCGAAGTCATAAAAATATTATTTTTATTCTGAGAACATGTGTTCATGGATCCTAAAAAGTGTCACTTGATGGTTTCATCTTCTCAAAACTCTGAATATTTTACTACTACTTAGAATACCAACATGAGAATTTGAGACTGAGAGCGTAGCATTTCCGGTTCCCCAAACCATCTTCCAGAATGTACAGATTCACAAGTTTAAAAGTATCCTTCTTCTATATTCCTTGTGAAAATAAAATAAAACTATGAAAATTAAAAGGACTGTAATTGAAAGCTACTAAAATGGAAAGGTAGATTGTTGGCCTTGTATCCTCCTCAGCAAAGTAATTACGTTTGTCTCTCATGTGTACTATCTCTCTCTTTCTACCTGAAAGGGTATTGTGTGTACCGATAGAAATTAAACTCATTTGTGTGTCAACTTACTTTTTGTTCCTTGGGACCAACTGGGCAATTATATGCTATAGCAAACATAATATTCCACACAGCAGCCATTAGCGGTGAGTTTGGCTTTTGGGAAGCAAGCACACCATACTCTCTGGGAAGCTGTTCTGAATAAAGAGGCAGATGAATTTCAAATTAACTCACTTACTGTGTGATTCTTCAGCGCCCAATAAATCCGATGCTGGAACCAGACACTGAAATAGCAATATAGTACCAAAGCCAAGTTTGCATTCAAACAACTAGACCCAACTCTGTAAAATTAACTTAACCAACTGTTCAGTTTGAAAGAGAGGAAACAGTGGAGCACCTGTTTTGATTAGTCTTTTGTTGTTGTTTTGGTAAGTTGATCTTTATCTTCCTACCAGCAGGTGCAACTCAACGAAGGAGATGTAAACGCAAGGAACAATTTTCATTGAAAATTGAAATCTGAGTCTTAAGCCCTAAAATTAGAGACAAGAGAAGAAGATAACTTGATTTCAGAATGGAGAAAAATCACTCCATTTATGATACGATTTAATTGGCATTTTTAGCCCAATCAGACAGCGATGATGGTGTCATACACTGACAATCATGAAGATAATCAAGTTTTTCTACCTACTAAAAGCCAATGTAGAGTTCAAGTTGGAACAATAATAGCCAATTCAAAGTCTGCAATTTGTTTGGCAATATAACAGTCCAATCCATTTATTGGTTTGGATGTTTCTCTACAAATTGTCAAAACACAGGCACAGGGTACAAACTGAGATATTTAGAACCCGCATCATAATTTCAAATTTGAGTAACAATGAAAACAGAAAAACTACACATTGAATGAATGAATTTAAAAAATGACTTGTTCGATTAGCAAAGGAACAACTACTACTTCTATAAAAGGCTGGAAACTCTTTATAGAGTGGATAAAAATGAACTTGTTGATTTCTGAATTTACCACATATAAAAAAGATTATATATGGGAAGAAGGGAGCTTTATTATGTAATAGTTCCTTTCAAAGTAAAAATGTCTCCAGACCAGTATAACATTTTTGGCCAGGGTGCCTAGTGAAGCTCAGAAGGAATTCAGATTTTAGTTGAGTTTTATCTGGAGCAAAATTAACAATATTAAAAATAGAAGAAGAAATCCTTTGTATGCTATATAAAAATGGCTTCAGAGCATTATCTTTCAAGATTTAAATTTTGGAACTCAAAATGCTTGATACTATATTCCGAAAAGTCAAAGTCATACTTAATTTACAGATTGTAACTTCATTAGAAACGTGTATCATGCATATTTTGCAGATTCAACACATTTGAGGAATAATTTCATCAAAAGAGTAACTTCCAGGAGACATAATACGAATCTACGGCATAATGAACATTTTAAAATAACTGAAATTTCTTTCCCCTGATAAATAAAACTGATGGCTTTTTACCTGATTTTGATAAGTTAAAAAAAATGAAAAGCTGTGGCCTTGAAGAAGACAATTTTTTGCAAAAGGTAGTGAAGAAGCTAACCTTGCACATAACAATATTATTACGACAAAAGAAAGAAAAAGGGGAAAAAAGGAAAAGAAAGGAAAAGAAAGGACTAATTATAGGATATTTTTAATCTGTTTCTGGTTGTTAACATAGAAAACCAAATGACGTTAGCCAGAACACAATGCAGAGTAATATTAATCAAATATTCTGAGGCTGGTTTAAGAAATTGTGACAATAGGGCTAATTAACTGGAATATGTGTCCATCGTTGTCCCCTGTCATAAAATCTGAGCATAAAAGATCTCAAACCTGAAAATTTCCACCTATTTGGATAACACCTATTTGTGATTAAAGGGAAAAAGTGTCTAGTGCCTGAGACCTTCAGAAGAAGGGGAATTATAATTGTGCATTATGTGACTTTGTGCATTAGGCATGATCCTAATTGAAACAACATGGAGAATGAGTGTGAAAGGAATTTCTTTTTTGGTATCCATAGATTTCTTAAGAAAAAAAGATGGAAAGAATGAGCAGCTAAGAATGGACTGAAATATTTATGAATGATTAAAAAAAACTTTTTGTGAATAAATTTCACGTAGTAAAGCATCATTGGGAGATAAGGGAGGCCAACCTGAAGAGAGTAAACTTAATGAGTCTAGATTATAGAAAAGTACCCTTTCAGAAATGCTAGAACTTTTAGTTAAATGGCACATAAGATTAAAAATAAATGTTTCCTACACTATTTTAGTGTGGTGGAAGACCAATTTCTCTGCAATTTTCAGGTACCAATGGATAATTCCCATAACAAAACCCATCAGTATTCTAAAATCCATTAATCACCTTCAAGAATATTGTAAGGCTTCATGTATGTTACCTATCTCATTTTTCATCCGTTGTGGCAGGAGTGGGTTCTAATTTTTTTTACTACCGGTTCTGTGGTATTTTGTGGGCGTGGCTTGATGGTCACGTGACAATTCTTTAGGATTTAGCAGAGGTACTGGTCTACCAGGCTTTTAACTGCTTGCAGAGCTGTATCGATCTACCCATTTGTTTTTGGAGGTGCGGGGGTGGGAGGGCCCAGCTCCCAAACAAAGAGAACTGGTTTGGTGATGTCATATCATTACTGCTACCGGCTCGGCCGAACTGGGCCGAACCGGGAGGAACCCACCACTGCGTGGTGGCCATTGTGCAATGAAAAGTAGATTTCCTACTACAATATAAGTTGAACCATTATAGAATAAGAAGACATGGTGAACATTGAACACACTGGTCACTGTATAAAGATTAAATGTTACTAATTATAACATACATTACATAAAGTAAAAAAAAATCCCAATCCTGAGCTGGTGCACTGGGCCCAAATGATGAATCTTCGCTTGTTGTATACACTCAGTTATATTCAGCATATGGTCACTCACACACCCAGCCTGTTGAGACATACTGATCCTGCAATCTCTCTTGCTCTCTATTTGCATTTTTCAGATAGGTGCAGCTAGAGCAAATGAGACATACAGTCCTGGTTGACAGCTTGGAAATCACTAGAAACATTCACAAATCAGTTTCAACCAGGGGTGGGATTCAAAAAATTTAGCAACCAGTTCTCTGCCCGGTTGCTGGGTGGGTGTGGCCACGATAGGTGTGGCCTACTCAGCCTCCTGCACCACGGGGGGGGGGGTGGCTTTTTCACCCTCCCCAAGTTCTGGAGGCTTTTGTCAAGCCTCCGGGAGGGCGAAAACAGCCTCCCCTGGGCTCCAGAGGCCGGAAACTGGCCCATTTTTAGACTTCTGGTATGCCTGTTTTTTGCTCTACCTAGGCTCTGGAGGCTTTCCTTGAGCCTCTGGGAGGGCAAAAATGGCCTCCCCCGGGCTTCAGAGGTCCTCTGAAGGCCAGAAATGTGTCAATTTCCAGACTTCCGAAACTTCCAGGAGGCCCATTCTTTGCCCTCCCAGAGCCTCCGCGCAGGCCCTGCCCTTACCTGGCATCCAAAATGGGCCACGTGGAGACTCCTGGGAGAAGCGGGCAGGGTGAGTGGGGCCAGCCAGTCCTTGCAACTACTGGTTCAGTGAACCAGATGTAAATTAGCATCCAATTCACCTGAACCGGTCCGAACCATCTGAATCCCACCCCTGGTTCCAACCAAACAGTGAAGCATATCAGATTTTGATGGAATACATGGAGAGCCAATTAATTCAAAGTGGCAACAAAACATTACAGGTTTCATGTATATCTGCTGCCTCACACACTTATATGTTCATCCCCATTTACCCACATCCTTCTCAACTACTCTGCCAGATTCTACCTAGAGGGACAAAAGCCATCAAGTCCATATCCAGAATGACCAAAGGAGTGAACGGGCTTCAAGAACTCTTTTATTCCCCAAAGCTCTTGCTTCGTTCATTCGTGAGTCTGATAGTTGTTGGGGAGGAGCTTTGTGTGCTCAGCAGCTAGTTTCTTTTCTATATCTTCTTGTCTATTTTCACTTTGGTCCTTAAGAACTTGGTTTCTTTTTATCTACATCCCAAAGATAACTTTTGACAAGATTCTTGACTTCTGTCTTCATCCCTGCTCCAATTTTAGGTTTTATGACTCCTTCAACCTCATCTCCGTTGTTTATCAAACAACCACTGAAGAAATGGATATTAAAGACAGTAATTACTTTTCATTTGGATATATAGCCACTGTTAGAACAATCCTGCTAAAGGGTATTGACAATTCCAGCTAATTTAAATTTGTGTTAAAAGCCAAAGAAACCAGCAATCTTAAAGTTGTTATGCTTACCTGGCTATGTTATATAATCAACACTTTCTTTTCTATAAATAAAGTTGACTAAGCCAAGATTTATTAGATATCTTCAGCAAGAACATTGGAGGGGGGAAACCTATCTTTAAATAACATTTACCACTGTAAATGTCAAGATCAGAACAAATACTTGCAGAAACCATTATACCTAGCTAAGCTAATTTCAGAATAACTCATACACAGTATTTTGATGTAAATGAGGCCCTTGAGGCTTGTCAGAAATATTGATGACATTTCCCTGTAAATTGTGAAAGTGTACTTACCCTCCCTGGCAGCTTTCTAGAGCTAGTGACCAATATGTTGTACTTTACTCTCAAACTTTAAAGTTTGGGGAGAAAAAGCAACTTTGCAAAAATAGATTGATTGGTCCTAGACACTAGAGAAAGATAAAGCACAAGAGAAGAACAATGTGAGTTCCTTTCCTCTAATAAAAAGGGAGAATGAACTTGGTTGTTGGTGACTCTAGCCACACAGTTTTCCTGTCAGTGTTAATAAAGTAATTTGACACTGTTCTTTTCTGGGATTTTTTTTATAAGCTATCCAATCAACCCTGTAATTTCCAAGTGACCCACCATTTTAAATATTACTAAGGCTGACTTAATTATCATCAGACAACAGCCAAAGTTGGCTGCTTGTACCACTTTAGCAAAAACTGTATAGATAGGTTTTGAATTAAGTAAAATATACAAACACTAGACAGAATGTTTTAGTTTTGTTTTAGTTTTTTTTAACATCACAAATATAAGCTGTTACAAACTGACATTTGTAGAGGTCTTAGAAGAGACAAGTCTTTCTAAATAAACCACATTTCCACTGACATACCAATACAAAATTCATGTTACATCCCTGTGGGTACTGATCTTATAAAATCAAGAGTATAAGACCTTATAAAATCTTGCAAAATATAAGTTGAGATACAAGCAAAACTTATACAGTTGGTCTTTTACAGTGGTAGGTTTCAATTTTTTTTACTACCGGTTCTATGGGTATGGCTTGGTGGGCGTGGCATGGCATGACTTGGTGGGTGTGGCATGGCTTGGTGGACGTGGCATGGCTTGGTGGGCGTGCTAGGGGAAGGATACTGTAAAATCTCCATTCCCTCCCCAATCCAGGGGAAGGCAAAATCCCCATTTCCTCCTGATCAGCTGGGACTCGAGAGGCAGAGAATAGATGGGGGCAGGGCCAGTCAGAATTTTTACTACCGGTTCTCTGAACTACTCAAAATTTCCACTATTGGTTCTCCAGAACTGGTCAGAACCTGCTGAAACTCACCTCTAGTCTGTTGTAATCAAAGAAATTTGTTAAAAATATAACTAATCTATTCATCAATAATCTAATGCCTAGTTGCTCAAAATATGGGTTCATTTTTTTTCATGATTGTTTTGGTATTTTGTAAATTTATTTATTTATGATATTTATTTGCCACCAGCTTGTATTCAATGATTCTGGATGGTTTATAGCAACAAAAATATTTAATTTGATATTTTGTAAATATAATTGTTAGTATCAATATAAAATGTGCATACATTCTGTGAAAAAAAATGAAACACTAGATTTGACTACAAGTTTTTTCATGTGCATTAGTTCCATTGAACATAGAAAAGCTTATTTCTGAATATATGAGGATGGTTAACGTTTCTTTTCTTTGCTGTTATTTGATTTTCCAACTGTCAGACAAGCTAATTTAATCTAGCATTGGGTACATTGAATTTTTCTGCTGAATCTGACATTGAATTTGTTAACCAAGGAAAGCCACCAATAAACATAAAGAATGACAAGAATTGTATGCATTTTTCAGAAGCCTTCATTTTTCTTTGTTCAAGAAACAAGAGTTTTAAAAATGCCTTTTTTTTCTACTGAGGACACAGAAACAATGCATCAATCTTGACTTGAAGGGTTCTTGACCTACCTTTTAGTCAACAATAATGTTGTTTCCATGATGATCTTATCTGATCTTAGTTTTCAACCTTCCAACTTCAGTGATTGCCAGTAAGCTGACCTCTGTTCAAGTAATGGTTGATGAAACAACACATGTTATACAGCTTGAGACTTTCCTTGAACATTATTGGAAGAATATGCATAGACTACTTTACAAGTTAGGCCTGTTGCATTCTTGGGCCAAAATGAGATTTAAAAAAGCAACTTCATGAAGACAGGGCAGAGATAGATGATAGATAGACAAACAGACAGACAGATATTTATTTATTTATATTTATTTATTTGTCAAACATGTACAAGATAACAGGTATAAGTATAAACATGGGCATGAACATAGGAAATGAGTACAAATAAATGGGGACAGTAGGACAGGGATGGAAGGCACCCTGGTGCACTTATGCACGCCCCTGTTGTGGCTCCAACCCCCGAGCCCATCGTATTGGAGGAAGAAGGCTCCGAACATGAAGGAGAGGACCCGGCCAGGCCTCCCTCTCCCGGCCCCTCCTCCCTGGCAATTCCTCAGGTGTCGGCCGAAGGAGAGGAGATTGGCCAGGAGCCAGGTATCTCCGATCTGTCGGAGAGTGATGAGGGAGACAAGTTGTGGCTGGATCCATGCCAGCGTCAGCGTGCTAAACGGTCACAGCAGATGAGGAGGTGTGCCAGAGATTGAGCTGAGTCACTGGACCACACCCCACAGGCTATATAAGGGAGGGTGATGGCCATTCCAGCTCTGTGACGGACAAAGCAAAAACTCTGGTGAGTCACTTGCACTTCTGGATGAACAATGCCTCATCTGTTGTGGGTTTCTGTTACTGGACTAATTCAAACTGTCTGTATTTTTGTGTTATCTGGTGGAGGAACAACCCCTCCTTCTTGGAGTAAAAGCTCTTGGCAGGCAGCTGCTGCGTTGCTGCCAAGTTTTGATAACGAACCTTTGACTGTTTTGGAACAATTATTTAACCCTTTGGGGTGGGTGTTTGTGCGTGTGGGAGATGGGGACAGAACAGCCCCTTTTACGGACCTCTTAGGAATAGGGTGAGGTCCACGGTAGACAGTTTAAAGTTGAAACTGTGAGGGTTTGAGGATGTAACAATGGAGTCAGGTAGAGCATTCCAGGCATTGACCACTCTGTTGCTGAAGTCGTATTTTCTGCAATTGAGTTTGCAGTGGTTTACCTTGAGTTTGTTTTTATTGTTTGCCTCAGTATTATTGAGGTTGAAGCTGAAGTAGTGGTTGACAGGTAGGACATTGTAGCAGACAATTTTGTGTACTATGCTTAGGTCAGACCATAGGCAGCATAGTTCCAGGTATCAGCCCCTGTCCGGCAGGGGCAGAGACAAACCATTCATGCCTCCCCTCTTTCAGCACTGTAACTCTTGCCTTAAATGATGCCTGCATCCTCCTGACTTCGGCTGCATCCTTTTCTGACCACTATCCCCAGGGTTTCCATTTCCTCCAGTACTGTCAGGCACTTTGATGCCCCTCAGCTGAAGGGAGGATGAAGCCATGCCTGCGCAGACACCAAGCTGACATTAGCCAACATTGATGGGGGCTTAATGAACCCAACGTCCCTGGCTTACTTCCTACTAATTACTAGCCAGGGAACACAGCTGAAATCCTTCAATCAACTCTGGGTTTGGGGTGGAGTTAGGGGGTGGAGTAGCAGGGTGGGGCACACTGGGTTTAAGACTGGTGATGGGAGCACATATCGTTAGAGCTGACAATATTTCACTGAAATTGCACTGGGTGATTGTTGGAGCGTGCCGAATCGCGGAAGATAAACTTCACTACAACCTCCATCTTGTTGTCTGATGTTTCCATTCTCATCCTGATTCAGAACCTGACACCAGGTTGTCCAGGCCCCAAATTTCGAGCCTGGTGGTATAGATAGATAATATATAGATGCAAGTGAGAGAGAAAGAGAGAGAGAGATGGGTGGGAGGGAAAAAAAAGAGAGAGAGATGACATGTTTATTCTGAAGTTGGATGTAGGTTCAGAAGAGCCTTCTTATTCATAAATTATTTACAAATATAAAAACACATTAGAATTATACAGTGCAGTAATTGGGATTCCTGCCATAGGCTTCAAAACCAGTAATTGCCATCATGTTCTCCAATGAAACAACAAAGGTCTCTGCTTCTGATCATATTATAGCAGTCTCGTATATGAGTATATGATTGGAGCTGTGAAGATAAATGTAGTTGCATTTTAAGATAGCAGTGTTACTTTGAAATTTTCTGCCTTTGAAGACAAAGGAAAGATATAATGTTGAATAATATTTTGAAATTGTAATTTACTTCTCTGATTACATAACTCATAAAGAAACCATACAGACTTTTATTCTTTTGCAAGGGGTTTTTCCCTTGTCAGTTTCATAAAAAAAAATCACGGTAGTGTTAGCTGAAGCCTTCTGAGACCTGGTCCTGTTGTAAAAATCTGCATTGACAGCACATAATAAGCCTTTGGCTATTACATTAAAATGTCAGAATGTTTCTGTAAATAAAACATGATGATGTCAAACTGGTAGAAATCTGTTAAGCCAGAGCAGGAATGTATTATTTTATTTACACAAATGTTATATACTGCCTAATTTCATATGCTTATGGTGCTTGACAATCAGAGCAAGCAAAACAAACAATATATTATTAGCATCTAATACGCTGCAATTTTTTTAAAAAAAGTCTTCAGTGTTTTTTTAAAAGGCCAAGTAGTTGGGAGCATTCTGTGTCTCAAGCAGAGTATAGGGGGAGTCAGCCACTGAGAAAGCACACTGATGGACCTCCAAAACCCTCATTTCATGTGGGAAAGGTTCTGTAAAAATGCAGTTTTTCAGGAAAGGGTGGGATCAGAGATAGGTTTCAGCAGTTTCTGACCAGTTCTGGAGAACTGGTAGCGGAAATTTTGAGTAGTTCGGAGAAACGGTAAATACCACCTCTGACTGGCCCCGGCCCCATCTATTCTCTGTCTCCTGAGTCCCAGCTGATTGGGAGGAAATGGGGATTTCACAGTAACCTTCCCCTGGAGTGGGGAGGGAATGGATATTTTACAGTATCCTTCCACTGGAGTGGGGTGGGAATGGAGATTTTACAGTATCCTTCCCCTGCCATGCCCACCAAGCCATGCCCACCAACCCATGCCATGCCCACCAATACACGCCATGCCCACAGAACCGGTAGTAAAAAAATTTGAAACCCACCACTGGGTGGGATAGTGGAGTCTGGCTAAGAAGTGTTTTATTGGCACCCATAGAAATTAAAGGCAATCCCTAGTAGTTTGCATTGGATCTGGAAGCCACCTATACAGCAACTGTAGCACACTTTCTTCATACCCTTCTGTACAAAATAGGAGATTGGCAAATAACTGACAAAATGTCTGAATATAAAGGTAGCTTCTTAAAGAATGGGCAAATCCTCCATGGATTTATCCCAGGTCATCCATGGCCTGATCACAAGGGTCCAAGCTCTAGACCAACACCAGTAGGAAAAAACGCCACAATGCAAACCGGGTTTATTCAGCCGGACTCTGGCACGCAATGAGTTCATTCAGCAGCAAAACAGCAGTTCGTAAAGTCTGTTTGAAGCAAGTCTGTTACATGCAAAGTCAGCACCCTTAAATAGGTGAGCCATGCTTCTTTTCTGCGCTAGCCTTGCCCTGGTGGTTGTCATGTGCTGAAGTTCTGGCTCAGCTGATTGTCAGGCCAGAACAGCTGCTTGGCGCATTCCTCGCCTGACCACAGCTCCGTGCCTCACAGCTTAGTTCCACTGCAGCCTCCACTGCTGCTGTGGCCACCAAGAGGTCATGGTAAGGCCTCCCCCATTGCTGCTGCAGTTGTCCTGGCACCCCTGTCACCAGTGCTCCACAGTCACCACTATGACGTTCCCGACACCCCACTTCACCTGTGCTCTTTCCCACCCCAATGTGACAAGCTTCACAGCTTGACATCTGACTTGGAACAGAGGTCACACTCTGATATGATTTTCTTGTCAGAGCAATGGCAATGCGAGGAACAATGAAACAGTGGGATGTGGTTCTTTTTGAACTGGAGGTAAATTTTCCTTTGCAAAAGTGGCACCTGACCTGATACAGAAAACAACATAGTGGAGGCTTTTATGGTTTTTACTATATACGGCAAAGCTATTTACAACAAGTATTTACAACATGTAGACAAAATATAATCTTTGGGTTCATACAGTGGTCAAGATAACTAAAATCATTCCATCCTTTAAATACTCATAATCCACATCTTGAATTCAATGTGTCTGCATAGCAGGGGTGAAATCCTCCCGGTTTCCACCAGATCAGGTGATCTGGTAGCGATCTTGGCAGCTGGTTTGGTGATCCGGTAGCGATGGCGGAGCGAAGCTCTGCCCGCCCGCCTGGGTGTTGTTACTTCCTGGTTTTAGCCAGGAAGAATGTGTTCATTACCTTCTGTGCGGTGGGTGTACTTCCGAACCGGTAAGGAAAGTAAGTAGATTTCATGCCTGCTGCATAGTAATAGAATCAGACAAGCCAACAGCCTAGCTGTCTGCTATGATTCTTCACAGGGAAAACCATTTCCAGGCAATAGGACGGTTGGTACACTTATAGTTGTTCAAACATGGCCATAAGGCCCAATGTAATATACAGATAGTCATACCCAGCCATCTGTGGGCAGTATTTCTAGTCACTGCCAAGGAAATTTGAGTACTCCCTCACTTGCATTTTGCAATCACTACCTTGAGGCTGCTGGAACATCTGGAAAGCTGGTGGACAAATCTTAAAAAGTCTGCATTCAATCAAGTCTTCATGATGCAAATCTGATGCTTATCCAGTATTGTACTGTGGAAGACTAAAATCCTATTGAGCATGGATCTGACATTCACTAGCATCAACTGTGGTTATGATATCCATTAATCATGCTGGGGCAAGGTTGAAGGACTGGAATTAGGACTGTACCAAATTGTTAGACTACCTTACCACGACAACAGCTTGTCCATCACAATGGGAGTACAACTTCTTCCATGCATTTTCACATAAATCCAAATACAAAACAGTAGATTTTCTCTGGACTCTCACTCTGAGCGAAAGGCATCTTCATCGGCTGTAGACATATTGCTTTTAAATCACGAGAAGTGATATCATGAGAAGTGATAGTACCACTTATATCATACTGATGAGATCACACTTAGAATACTGCATCCAATTCTGGTCACCATGATGCAAAAAAGATGATAAGATCTTGGAAAGTGTGCAGAGAAGAGCAACCAAGATGATAAAGGGTCTGGTGGCTAATTGTATGATGAATGGTTGAGGGAGCTAGGCAGTGGTGGGATTCAAATAATTTAACAACCGGTTCTCTGCCCTAATGATTTCTTCCAACAACCAGTTCACCAAACTGCTCAGAAAGTTAACAACTGGTTCTCCCGAAATGGTGCAAACTGGCTGAATCCCACCACTGGAGCTAGGTATGTCTAGCCCATTGAGGAGAAGGATTATGGAGAACATGATAACTGTCTTCCAGTACTTGAGGGCTGCCATAGAGAAGAGGGGATTGACTTATTCTCCAAAGCAGTAGTTCAACCCCATCCAGAACTAATGATGAGCACCATGCCACACTATATAATTTTATATACTGTTGTTGTTGTTGTTTTTAAATTTGATTTATATGTTGCCTTTCTCCGAAGACTCAGGGCGGCTTACAATGCGTTAAGCAATAGCCTTCATACTTTTGTATATTTATACAAAGTCAGCTTATTGCCCCCACAATCCGGGTCCTCATTTTACCTACCTTAGAAAGGATGGAAGGCTGGGTCAACCTTGAGCCTGGTGAGATTTGAACTTGCAGTAATTGCAGGCAGCTGATGTTAATAACAGTGCTTTAGTATGCTGTGCCACCAGGGCTCTGGTGTTGTTGCTCCTAGCCTCATCTATTGGCTGGAGAGATAAATATGCCCCAAGTATATTGTTTTGAAGCTGATCCAACCCATTTTACCCATCAGCCCACGCTCTCAAATCAAGTGCACACTGGGAAGCCAGACTCTATTTCCTTTAGCATTTGGAGAAGGCAGAAGAACACGGTCATCCAAGGACAAACCCACATGCCACACAGAGCATCACTGGTGAGATTTAAATTGCTTGTATTTATTAATTGTTATGTTCACTTAATACTGCCTATCTTGTATTTGGTTCTCATTGTATGTATTCCTATTTTCCCCAGTTTCATCATATCCTGTTCTTTCAATAAAGCATTCAGCTCTATGGTCTGTTTTATTGGAGGATAGGTGGGTTTAACTGCATGTTGAGCTGCACACAGACTAACATGTAGTGGGGACAGAACAATGATAAAGAACTGGATGTTTACCAGACAGATGGCATAGGGAACAAAGTTGTTACATAATCTGGTGGTCCTGCTAGAAATACTTCGAAACCTCCTCCCAGATGTGAGCAACAGAAACAGACCATAAAGTGGGTGTGTGGGGTCTCTAACAATGCTTTGAGCTCTAAGCACATACCGCTTATAAGCAGAACTCTGAATGACAGGAAGTGAGCTTCTTATAATCTTCTCAGTTGTCCTTACCACTCTCTGAAGGGACTTTCTATCTGAGGCGATGCTGCCACCAAACCAAACAGTGATGCAGTTAATTAAAACTCTCTCAATCATGCCTCTGTAAAAAGTGACCAGGAGAGAAAAAGAAAGATGTGCTCTCCTCATCCAACTGAATGGTTGGTGAAATGACCTTCACCAACCACTTTTGCATTCTTCCCATGTAAGAATTCTCCATGAAAACATCCTCATGCCCTGGATATACACCATGTAAGAGAAGTAGTCCTGGTGTCATCTCAGATGGAATTGTTTATGGGAAGTTTCCTTTTTCCTCCGCTTCACCCCTTTAACTGTTCATTGAGTTTAAATTTAATGGCAGCAGGGGTCTAGTTAAAACTCTTTCAGTTATGAGTTGTAGACTTCATTTTCCATTCCTTTCCTCGGGACAACGAAATAAATAACAAGTAAATAAATAACTTCGCAAACAGAAAATAAAAAGGCTATGTTTTCTTATCTTTTTATTTTTTGTTTTGGAAGGTTTTTTTTTAATCCTCTCTCTCTCTCTCTCTCTCTCTCTCTCTCTCTCTCTCTCTCTCTC